>JARVZY010003975.1:0-28873 GCA_030686995.1 Artemisia argyi
TACGGATATGTGAAAAATGGACAAATATCAAAGCAAAACCGACAAAAACGAGCACGAGAAAGGAAAAAGGTCAAAAGCCGGAGCCGGGGATGCTTAATGATAAAAGAAAGCTCAAAATGTCAAAAGAAGTCCCCAGAGATTCATAAAGTTACAAGAATAGTCCCTGATCAAAGTTTAGAAAGTTTGGCAGAATTAGTCCTCCAAGTTTCACATTTTGACAAAAATGGTCCTTTGAAGAAATATTTGAAGTAAAGTCAAAAGAGATCCTTCAATTATCAAAGAAAGTCAAATGAAGCCCTTGGAATAAAGTTTTGATAAAAGCCAGCTTTGGTCCCTCTAAAATTTAGTTTTACAAAGTTGGTCCTTATGTTAATTACTAGTACTAAGCCCTAATACCACAATCGGATCCACAACAATAATCCATAAAATATCCTAAGCCCAAAAATAAACCAAGCCCAACACCTTTTACACTTATACCCGATCCAGTCCTATACCCGGTCAAACTATACCCAAACTAGTCAACAAACACAAATAAAAATACCCAAAACCCAATTCCCGCCCCCTAAAAATCATTTTACCCAGAAATTTTCTCTGTTCATGAACCCTAGAATTACCCTTCCCCAAAATTACCTCGTACTAAAACAATTACCCAATGATTGGGGTTCTAGAAGGTGTTAGGAGATGTCAGGAAGTATCCAGAGTGCATACATGGACTAATGAGCTAACACACGCAGGATACATCACATCACAAAATGAATCCAAGGGCTGATATGAATAGATTGGGCACCAAGGATTATCCAAGGGCTATAAGGGACTGAGAAGAAGCACAAGAGCACATGGATAGGTAACTTGGCATTCTAGAAGCATCCATACCAATCGGCTATAAATAGAGGCTTCTCCTCCTCATTAGCGTATGTAGGTTTTATATAAGAATTAGTTTATTGTTCTGCTTTTAATTGTAATTTCATTTTCAGTCTTGTAATCAAATTTTCTTAATCGATATAAATTTATTAGATATAATAAAACTAAATAGGATTTGAAAAGTAATTAAGAAATAAAAAGATTTTTATTTAATAAACTATATGAAAAATTATTCTAAAAGCTAAACAAATTAATCTCTAAATAAACTATTAAGTAAAGCTTATTAGATTAAAGGTAAAAGAACTTATAAGAAAAAAAATTAAAAGGGAGATATCATGCAGGTGATTGGCCAGCGCTTGTCCTCACTTCTCCAAATTATATAATTAAGCACTCCTATTAATAAGAGTGCTTATAATTAAGCACTCCTATTAAGCAGTTTCTAAGCATTAAGCATTTCCAAAGCTTTTTTTCAGATTTTAAATTTTTCATAGGTTTAGATTATTATTTTAGATTTTTCCTGAATTTTTCATATTTTTCTGAATTTATTTGCTATTTTCTTATTAAATTTTAGATTTTATTCAATTTTAATACTTTGTAAATACCAAAAATTCAAAAAAAAAAAATCAGAAAAAGCATAAAAATTTCAAAAATATTTTAGAAAATAGTTTTCATTTATTGTAGATTTTTAGAAATTAATTTTGCATTTTTCTCATTTAATTTCAATTTTATTTGAATTTTAATTACTTCTTAATTAGTTAAAATAGTTTTTAATTCATAATAATAACACAAAAAGCCAAAAAAAATATATTTTCAGTTTTAAAATTAGTTTTTATTTATTTTAGAATTTTCAAAATTAATTTTTTATTTTTCTCACTTAATTTTCATTTTCTTTTAATTTTTGATTAGTTAAATTAGTTTTTAATTCATAGAAATTAAATAAAAAATCAAAAAAAATATTTTTCTTTTTCTCAAAATTTTATTTTATCATAAAGCACCAGTTGGTCGGGAAGAAAATTGATCAGAAAGTTTACCGAATTTCTTTTCTAGATCTTGGATAGAAGCTTGATGATTTTTCTGACCCTGCTCAACTTTGGTTTTGAGACTGAAAAATTGCATTTTGACAAATTCATTGGTGGATCTTTGAGCAGTAACAAAATCTCGCATCATCTTTATGAAATCAGATTCTTCTGGTTTTTTCTCAAAGGTTTGTAGGGTTGGGTTGTCTACTCGTGGTTGAGAATCACGGTTGTTATCCCTTGGTTCGCGATCTTGCCAATTTCCAGAATTTCTTCTGTATTAATTACCTCGAAAACCTCCTCCACGGTATCCTCCTTGAACGTAATTAGCTTCCCCATCTTTGGGTCCGTCCATTGGTTGATCGTCACATTCAGATGACGTATGATTACCTCCACAATTGTTACAACCGTCTCGCATTTCTTTCATTTCTCCTTTAAGATCTTTATATTGCGAGTCGATTTTGGAAGTTAAGGTTTCCATTTTCTTCATGAGTTTAGAGGTATCGGAACTTTCGACAAAAGCAACGGTTTTTCGTAAAGGTTTGGTATTGGAATCTTTTGACCAATCGAGTTTAAGAAGTACTCGATCTTAGAGTAATTGATATGCCTCGTTAGGTGTCTTATAAAGAAATATTCCTCCAGCATCAAGAATTCCTTGAGATGCTTCGTCAAGTCCATGGTAGAAGATTTGGATAATGGTTCCTCGTCCTAAACCATGTCCATGACAACTACGAAGTAAATCCTTCATACGAAGCCAGGCATCAACTAGTGATTCATTTGGGTTTTGTGTCAAAGCACGGATTTCTCCCATGAGTCAGTCAAACATGGCAGGTGGAAAGAATCGGCTCACAAAGGCTTGCCTCATCTCCTCCCAAGTATTGAGGATTCCTGGGGTTAATTTGTTATACCACACTTTTGCATCTCCGGTGAGTGATGATGGAAAAATTTTGAGTTTAATGGCATTAACATCGGTGTTGCCATATTGGAACATGCTGTAAATTTCCATGAATTCGGCGATGTGTTTGTGTGGATTAGCCCACGAACGGCCATCAAATTGACGGTCTTTGATCATAGAAAGATGGTGACCTTTCACGGTGAAATTGTCACCTATATCTATAGCAACTATAGCAGCTCCAGGAGTGGGTGCTACGACTCGGTTATTAGCCCACATGGGTTGATCGTCAGCCATAGGAAATGGCTGATTGGTGAATGGGTTATAAACAACTAAGGCTTCAACAGGATTATCAAATGGTGGGTTTGGTACTCTTGGTACACGGTTTGTTAGTGGAACAAAAGGCGTTCTTCTTCTGGGTTTACGAATCAAACTTTCGGGATTGGAAAGAGATGAAATTGGTTCTATTCCTGTTGCACGAGTGTTCATACAATTACCGAGTGAATCTCGAAAACTTTTAAACGCACAAGCAAAGAATGAAAATAGTTTTGAAAATCAGAAAGTGGTTATCCGATTGGTTGGAATGAAATCTGATCGGATGGATTGGGTTTTTTATTTGTCCGATCGGTTGGATGAATCGGAATTTTTTTTTTTTTAGAAAATGAACAAGGGATGAAATGGAACTTTAAAGCTTACAGAAAACACGATCAAAATCCCCAGCAACGGTGCTAAAAACTTGATGTGCTCACGGTGTGTACAAGTTTTAAATTTATAAACACGATTACCGGATCTAGAAATAACACATACGAGCAAGTGAACTCGTCCGTTATAGCAAGATTATATTGGTAAGTTGGGATCGTCCATAGGGATTTGTGAGTGAATCTAAGTGTAAGTCTAAAAGTAAATCTCAAATGCAAGCAATAATGATTAATAAGATGATTCAAATGATTAAAAACTACACTTGCTTAGACTAGATGAATACTCTTGTGATAAGCATGATTGTGATAAATCCCTTAACATGTTGGTTGTTAGAATTAGATGATGTTTCTAATCTATTCAACAAGTTAAACCTTCGTCAAGATTTTAATTTATAAAAACAAGCATTAGGTTTTGACCAATCAATTCAAGATCAATACAAGGTTTATAAAGTTGGATTAACAACCTTAAACACAAAAATAATCTTTTGTTTAATCAAATACTCTTAAGAAATGGCCAATACAAAAGGTAACCGAGTCATAATTGATTATAAACTACTACACTTTCGACCAATTAGACGTTTACAAGCAACCTGATTTGATTAACAAAAAGTATTCTCATTACAATTACACTATTAGTTCCTTTGTTTAATCAAGAATAATTATGGTGAAAAACAATCATTCATAGACAAATGATTATAACTAGTTGAAGAATAATTAATCTTTCGACCCATGAAACTACTAACAACTAGTTAAACTTGATTCAACAAATGTCACTATGAAACTTAAGTATAATTGGGTTTTAGGATTGACTTGAAATTGAATTAAATATGTTATCACAATCATGGACTAATCATTAAGTACTTATCATCATCTAAGCAAATGCACAAAGTAACTAGCCACTCATAGCAAACATGAACATAAACTCAGAATATTGAACATTAGAAACCATAATTAAAGTCTTACAATGTTTGGAATATGATTCAAATGAGTAGGAAATGATTTCATAAGTGTTGGTGTTTACTTCTTAAGAGTTTGACTTCCGGATGTTGACTTTTTGGGCCTACAAAGTTTCCTAGAGTTTTATAGACGAATTTGAGAGCTTTGAGACTAGTAAAGAGCTATCGATGATTTGTGTAATTTGAGTTGTTTTGAGTTGTGAGTAGATGTTTTGTTTTTTTTTTTCCAAATGATTACAAAGCCTCTATTTATACTCCTCATCAAGCCTATGATCATAAATGCTGCAACTTGGCCTTCAAGGTGAAAAGAAGGGCCCAGAATACCAGAAAGAATGGCCTAGAATCGTGCAAAATGAAATCTTGAAAATGTTTACGAGACTTCCATCCGATCGGATACGGGGTGCGTCCGATCGGATGGATGTGACCATTTCATCTATCTGATCGGATGGATGTGTTCTTTCAGCATCAATCTTGAACTTGTGTTTTAAGCTTGTGTCTCTCTTGTGGCTCTTCGTTCTTTGACCTAACTTGATTATTTCTTGTCTTGGAACTTTGGAATGATGAAAACTTGGATTCTTCTTCATGAAATGCTTAAACGAATTGGATCTTGGCCTGGGAATCTTCGTACAATTGCATCTTTTCTTTCTCAATTCTTTCACTTTTTCTTCCTTTTTCCTGTTTTTGGTTACAAATGCTTCGCAAACATACTTTGATACGATTATGAGACAAAAACATATAAAAATGACCAAATAACATATACAAAAGCACAAATAACGCTATTAAAAACATGCACAATTTGAGTGTTATCATTCTCCAGCTCCGAGGTTGAGTTCTTTTCCTTTAACTTTAATGATTGCATCAGCGATATTAGGAAAGGTCTCCCTAAAATGATAGGAACTCTATTTTCTTCCTCCATCTCTAAGATCACAAAATCCACTAGAAAAAATGAATTTACCAACTTCGACAAGCATATTCTCAGCTAGGGCTGAGCGTCGGACCAAAACCGACCCGAACCGAGCAAACCCGACCCGAACCGAAACCGAGGACAGTGAAATACGCAAACCGAAACCGAACCGATAGACCGTCGGGTCGGCTCGGTTATTTTCGGGTCGGTCTTGTCGGTTCGTCGGGTTGCAGTTATGAGAACCGAGCAAACTTAAAACCATATCATGTTCCATTAAAAAGGGATTTCGTTTGCAATATAGTGCTTCCAGATAGCCCACCCAATCCAAGAGTTAGCCCATTTAATTATATATAAATGGGCTTCATAAAGATAACAAGAAATGAAGCAAAGAACATATATTAATTACAGGAAACAAAATGGGAGCCAACATAAGGAAAATACAATAACTTTAAGGCTTTAAGTTCTAATCAAAATGGGAACCAACAAAATGAAGCAAATGACACATACTGCAGGAAACAAAATGGGAACCAAGAACTGGTTTAAGTTATAACTTCTAAGTTCTAACCAATCACAGTTGGCAAACAAAATAAGGAACAAGCATATAGCTTCAAAACATTTCTTGTGTCATCTGTCATGTAAAGTTCCAACTTAGAAACTGTAATAGTAAACTAGCAACAACGTTCCCAAAATAACTTGTCATAGTAAGTCCGTTCTTCTCAATCGAGCGTACCACCTTTTTCCAACGCCTCTTTCATCTCTAAAAAATAACATTACAATTTACAACAAGAAAACAAATTAATAATACTATGATAGACAATAGTATAACAATGCTTCTACAAATCTGAATCAGTTTCATGCTTCTACTGCTAATAAGATGCAAACTTATCTTGTACCTATTATATATTATATAACAATAACAATGAATCTACTGTTCTACATATCATCATCTTTAATATATAACATTATATGATTATAACAGTATAATAATGAAATGTTGAATCAAAATATCATTTGTTATACTTATAAATCAATTTACCTTTGATAACCTCATCATCTTTCATAAGCTCTTCTAAGTCATCCATGTTGATTATTTTTTGTGATTTACGAACCCAACTTTGAGTGCATATCAATGCTTATATAATTTCCGGCGACAAGGCATTCCTATATGGATCCAAAATACGACCACTCGTGCTAAAGGCGGACTCGGAAGCAACGGTGGATATTTGGATCGACAAGATATCTACAACAGTTGAACAGAAGTAACACAAGTTAAAAATAATTAAAAATATCTAAACAAGTAATTCTGAATCTAAGTAAAAGAATAACTGATTAAGATTTTATACCTTTTGCCATCTTTGAAACAATTGGAAATCTTAGACCATTTAATTTCTACCAAGAAAGTATGTCAAAGTTCTCATCATCCTCTAACTCAATAGCTGGTTCCTTTAAATATTTTCTCAACTCGTCGTCGACTCCACCCGACTTGTTTGAATTTTGACTTTTAAACGTGCTCAAGAAAGTATTACCACGACGACGAGCTGTGTTAATACTTTGACTAGATGATTTCGGCATGTCACTTAAGTTGTTTGTGCCATATTTTTCTTTGTACAACGCAAACAAAGCTCCCATATTACTCTCAACCGCATCAACCAATTCCTTAATCTTATTTTCTTTTTCACTATTGGTATAGAACTCGATTGGTGTATCCACATCATATTCATTTTCCTTGGACCTGGGTATACAACCATTTTCAAGCAAATGCCTAAATCCGTACCCAAGTATTTCAGACTTCATAGTTGGATCTAAAAGCACCGCAAAGTACATATAATGATTGATTTTCTTATAATCCCCTCAATACTTGTCATACTTTAAACGCATTTTTGACACCGTTTGACTGAAATCCTGTTCTAATTCCCACTCGCGTAGATGCTTGTCAACATCAAGTATCTCACTATAAAATAAATGAGCAACCGGACTAGATTGGGTTGATACTAGTTCGGTTGTCTCTTTAAATTTTTCCAGAAAATCACATACTTTTTGACAAACATCAAAGTCTTTACGACGAGGTATTGTCTCAAGATCACGAGCAAAAGAAGCATTGTTCATACTATAATTGTAAAACGCGTCTTGTAAATCAATGGCTGATTCTAACATATCATATGTTGAATTCCACCTCGTCGGGCATTCCGAAACCAAAAAACTTTTTGAACCACAAGTACTCTTAATGCTCTCTTTAAACTTCTCAATACGTTGGCTAGAGCCTTTGATGTACTTAACCGCTAACCCTATGGTCTGAACCTCCTTTTGGTGTACCTTTAAACCATCTTTCACGACAAGGTTTAAGATATGTGCCATGCATCTTATATGAAAGTGTTTACCATTGTCATACTTACTTGGTAGGTGCTCTAGCAAATATCTAAGAGCCTTATCATTTGAAGTAATGTTATCAACCGTAATGGTCATAACATTATTAATTCCCCATTCGTTTATGCACTTTAAGAGTTCCCTACCAATGTCTTCTCCCCTATGACTATTAATGCGTTTAAAATTTATGACACGTTTGTGCATAACCCAATCATCATCTAAAAAATGTGCCGTTACCACCATATAGTTAATCTTTTGACAAGTCAAAGTCCAAGTATCCGTTGTTAGGTGGATTGTGTTATTCGGGTTGCCTAAGAACTTAAAAATTTTCTTTTTTTCTTCTAGGTAGAACTTAGTAACATCTCTAGAAATAGTATGACGGGATGGCAAAGTGTATTTGGGCTGTAAGTTCTGGGAATATCTAATGAAGGCCGGATGTTCTACAAACTTAAAGGGAAGTTCGGCTAAAACAACGAGTTCAATCAAAGACTTTTTTATTACTTTCTCGTCATACTTCCAGTTTTGCAAAGTTCCAGTTTCACTACTACCACCCGAACCATCCCCATTAACGTCTTTCATTAATGAAAACTTATCTTGTTTCAAACGTACCTCATTCTCGGGGTTAAAATCACAAATAGGGTAATGCTTGTTCATGTTTCTCGTACCATTTGTAACAGTGTCGGCTCTATATTTTTTTGGACAAAAGTTACAATAAGCCATCTTAACTAATTTGCCCTCTTCTCCATCCGGTCGTTCCAACTTTGGAGTAAAATACTTCCAACATTCAGCTTTTTCGTTTCCAATTCCTCCTTTTGATACCCGTTTACGTTTTTTGCCATTTTTGGTGCTGTCCTCGCCGTCCTAAATGAACAAATGAAAGCAAAATATAAGTTACCATTGTTGTTGCATGCATATGTCGCAGGATTAAAGACTTAAAGTTGTCTATAGTCACAATTCACAAACACTCAAACACACAACTAGTCAACTAGATCTTGGTTTTGTATTTTATTGTTAATTAGTCTCTATTCTCTAATTCAAGTATTCAACAAAAAGTAAAGCATATAAATCATACTTATTTGATAAAAAAAAAACACCATGTTAGATTAGAAACTTACATTCATTGTAGGATTTTAGAAGATGATGATCAGATGATGTGTTGATGATGATAATTTTTACTCTTGATGACGAATTGGAAGTAGAAGATGATTAGGTTTTAGTGATTTAGGTTTATTTTTTTTAGTTTAGGTATGCGTATGTTTTTGGTAGGTAAGTGGCTTTTTAGTTTAGTCTAGTTTAGTGAAACAGAGTAAACAGATGGTTGGTTTCCAAGTCCAAATTTCAAAGTTTCAAATAAAATATCTAAGAGTTTTTTTTTTTTTTTTTCGGTTCCAACATGTCTTTTTCGGTTTTAGTCGGTTTTGGACCGAACCGACCCGAACCCAAAAATCCTAAAAACCTAAAACCAAAACCGAACCGAATGTCTGTCGGGTCGGGTCAGTTTTGGTCGGTTCGGTCGGTTTCGTCGGTCCGGTTCGGTTTTGGTCCGTCCATGCTCAGCCCTATTCTCAGCAACTCTAACAGGATATTGGTAAGAATGATTGGCTAATTGAATAATCATCCTTGTAGGTTTCAAGGTATTGATGGATTGTTTGGAATACCACGAATAGGGCATCAAATTGATACTTGCACCAAGATCGGCTAAAGCATTGCGTGTGATGTTATTTCCTAACGTGCATGGAATCAGAAAACTTCTGGGATCTTCGAGTTTTGGTGGGATTTTGTTTTGGAGAGTGGCTGAACATTCTTCATTGAGGAAAGTAGCGGATATTTGCTCTTACTTATTCTTGTTGTTCAGAAGTTCTTTTAAGAATTTCCCATAATTGGGCATCCCAGCTAGAACATGAATGAGGGGAACGTTGAGTCTAACCTCTTTCATTATTTCACTGAACTTCTTATATCGCTCTTCCATTTTCTCTTTTCTAAGGCGTTGAGGGTATGAAATCTTTGGTGTATACGCCTTGATTGGTGAACTAGGTTTTTCTTTGGTGGGTTAAGTTATTTTCTTTAACTGCCTCTTCAGCTTCATCCTCACTCTCATCATGGATGATTATGGTTTTATCATTTAGGTTTGGTGGTAGATCATATGAGAGACCACTTATTGTGAATACAACATTGATATGCTCATTTCCTGCTTATGGTGGATGATAAGTCTTATCGTTTGATCCAGATGATGTTGGTTTTGGGTTTGATAAGGTATTACTTAGTAACGAACCAGATGGTCATGAAGAGAATTGGTCAGAAAGTCGGTCAAATTTACTTTCCAGATCCTAGATAGAAGCTTGATGATTCTTCTGACCTTGCTCAACTTTGGTTTGAGATTGAAAAACTGATTTTTGATAAAATAATTTGTTGATTTTTGAGCGGTCACGAATTCTCTCATGGTTTTTTCGAAATTTGTTTCTTCCAACTTTTTGTCAGAGGTTTGTGAATGTTGATTGTCTTCTCGAGGTTGTGAATTACGGCTGTTATCCCTTTGTTGGCGGTCTTGCCAGTTTCAAGAATTCCTACCGTAGTAGTTACCACGATATCCCCCTCCACGGTATCCTCCTTAAACATAATTAGCTTCTCCTTCTTTGGGTCCATCCATAGGTTTATTGTCACATTCCGACGATGGGTGATTACCTCCACAATTTTGCATCCATCTCGCATTTCTTTCATTTCTCCTTTAAGATCTTTATATTACGAGTCGATTTTTGAAGTCAAGGCTTCCATTTTCTCCATGAGTTTTAAATTATCGGAACTTTCAGCAAACGCAACAGTTTTCTTCAAGGGTTTGGTTTTGGAATCTCTAGACCAAACAAGTTTTAAAAGTACTCGGTCTTCGAGTAGTTGATGTGCCTCGTTAGGGGTCTGATAGCGAAAAATTCCTCTAGCATCAAGGATTCCTTGAGAAGTATCGTCAAGTCCATGTTAAAAGATTTGGATAATGGTTCCACAGGCTAGACCATGTCCATGACAACTAAGAAGCAAATCTTTCATGTGAAGCCAGGCTTCGAAAAGTGATTCGTTAGGATTTTGGGTGAAAGCACGAATTTCTCCCATGAGTTGGTCAAACATGGCAGGTGGAAAAAATCGGCTTACAAAAGCTTGCCTCATCTCCTCCCAAGTATTGATAATTCATGGGGTTAATTCGTTGTACGACACTTTTGCATCTCTGGCGAGGGATGATGGAAAAAGTTTGAGTTTGATGGCATCGACATTGGTGTTTCCATATCGGAACATGCCACAAATTTTGATGAATTCGGCAATGTGCTTATGCGGATCGGCCCGCACACGGCCATTAAATTGGCGGTCTTTGATCACTGAAAGATGCTGACCCTTCATGGTGAAGTTGCCACCTAAGTCAGGAGCAACAATTGCGGCTCCAAGAGTGGGTGCTATGGCTTGGTTGACAGCACACATGGGACAATAGTCGGCCATGGGAAAAGGTAGGTCGGTGAATGGGTTATAAATGACTTAGGCTTCGAAAAGGTTATCAAATGGTTGGTTTGGAACTCTTGGTATACGACTTTCTAATGGGACAACAGGTGTTCTTCTTCTAGGTCTTCGAATTAAGCGTTCAGGATTTGAAAGAGGTGAAATTGGTTCTATTCCAGTTGAGAGAGTGTTCATACAATTCCCAAGAAAATCTAGGCGATATTTAAACACACGAGCCAAGAAAGAAAACAACTTTTCAGACAAAAAAGTCAAACCGATTCAGTTGCGTTCCAACCGATCGGTTGGATGAAATTTTTGGAGTGGGTTTGTCTTGCCGATCGGTTGGATGTACGGCCAATCAGTTGGAAGGCACGGTAAATTTTTAATTTTTTTTCGAAAGTGAGTGAGACAAGGGATCGACTAAAATGGATTTTGAAAACATACAGAAACATGATCAAAATTCCCGACAGCGGTGCCAAAAACTTGATGTGCTACACAGGTGCAAGTTTTAAATTTATAAGGATGAACTACCAAATGTATTAATAACATATATGAGCAAGTGAATTCGTCCATTATAGAAAGATTATGATGGTAAGTCGGGATCATTCGCAAGGATTTGTATGTGAATTGAGAAGTAAGTGATTAAATCTACTAATAGTAAATCTATAGTACTCAATAATAAGCAATAATGATGATGAAAATTTAAATAATTAAAACTACACTTGCTTAGACTAGTTTGTTACTCTTGATAAGCATGATTTTAATAACTCCTCTTAACATGTTGGTTGTGATAATTAGTTGGTGTTCTAATCTATTGCTCTTACAAGTTAAACCTTCGTTAAGATTTTAGTTTATAAAAACAAGCATTAAGTTTAACCAATCAATTCAAGATCAATTCAAGTTTCATAAGTTTGATTCACAAACTTAAACACAAAAACATTCCTATGTTTTATCAAATTTGCTTAGGAAATGGTCACTACAAAAGGTAACCGATCATAGACAAAAAGGCTATAATTGATTGCAAACAACTAATCTTTCGACCTATGAGGTGGTTTCCAATCAATCCAATTTGATGACCAAAAGTATTCTTATTACAACCACAATTAAGTTTCTTTGTTTAACCAAGAATAATGGGTAAAAACATCATTCATAGACAAATGATTATAACTAGTTGAATAACAATAAAACTTTCGACCTTTAGAATTACTAACAACTAGTCAGACTTGATTAACAAATATCACTATGAAACTTAAGCATAATTGGATCTTAGAATTAACTTGAAGTTGATTAAAACATGTTATCACAATCATAAACAAATCATTATATAATAAACATCATCTAAGCAAGTGCATAAAGGCACTAGCCACTCATAGCAAACATGATCATGAACTTGGAATTTTGAACATTAGAAAACATAATTAAAAGTATTACAATGGTTGGAATAAGATTACAAATGATTAGGTAATGATACCCAAAGTATTGGTGTTGACTTCTTGATAGTTTGACTTCCAAATGTTGACTTCATGGACCTGCAAACTTTCTTGGACTTCTAAGGACGAAATTGAGAGCCTTTGAGAGTGGTTTTATTATTAGTGAGTTGATTGGTAATTGTGTGTCTTAAAATGATTGCAAATGGCTCTATTTATACTACTCTCAAGGCCTCGGGTGTTTAATTCTTCAACTTGGCCAACAAGCGGAGTAGAATGGCCTAGAATATTGATCGGAAGGACCTATAATCATTGGTATTGAGCTGAGAATCTTAGTGATGAAGTTTGGGCAAAACAAACATCTCCAGCCGATCGGTTAGGACTACAGCCGATCGGTTGGGACTCTAGCCGATCGGCTGGTCTTCGACAAGTCTTTCAGCCAAATTGGTTGCGGGCTGCGACCGATTGCTTGTTTCTTGTTTGTAGTTCTAAATTCTTTATCCAACTTGGTCTTTTCTTAGTCTTGGAACTTGGGATGTTGAATATTTGGATCTTCATTCTTCGAAATGCCTTTTGATGCAAATCTTGATACAGGAATCTTCGTACGATCATGAATCTTCATTTATTTATCATTTCTTCCACTTTTCCTTCATTTTCCTTTACTTGGCTGCATATACTTTGCAAACATTCTTTGGTATGATTAAGTAACAAAAGCATATAAATATAACCAAATAATATACATAAAAGCACGGATAACGCAACTAAAAACATGTACAATTTGAGCGTTATCAGGCATATAGTGAAATCTAAGACTTTAAAATATGTAGTGACAAAAACACTATTACATTTGAATGTAAATTCTCAACAGTACCCTTTTTTGACTTCAATATTGTCAAATTTGTTGAGATTGTTGTACTCCACACCTCTAATTTTAAACCATATTATATAGTTTAATTTGAATTCTCTTTTGGTCTTGCGTAAACCAATGGATCTCACAAATCCTTTAGAGTGTGCTGGGGAATTTTAATATAGCTCATCATCTATTTACTTTTGTTGGTGCAAATAATGGCTAAGATCTTTTTTATGTTTTAATAATGATAAATATATATTAGGAGACATCTAAAATCAATAGCGATGGCGCAACGCCAAAAGTGCACATGTCAAAACCTGGCACGCTATCCCTGCGTGTTGGTGCACCAGGTACTATTACACGTGTGCTCGGGTTTCAAAAGTCGACTTTCCTTTTAGCCAACTGAGTTTGGTCTTTCAATACAGGTTCTTACATGGTATTTAAGATGTTTTATAATATCGCAATAGGATTCGGAGTTAAAGAGATTACTAAAATACCATGACCCATTTTATAAAAAAAAGACTCATAACCATCATCAGCAGTTTCTTCTTCATCAAAGTTAATATCTAAAACCTCAGACATTCTCTCGGTGCGCTTATCAACACCTATCCGTAGCTCATCACGCTTCTCACCCAAACACCGGATCATTACTTCATTTAGAGGAATTTCTTGACTGAAGAGGAACTTGAGACATTTGTGAAGTTTATCAGACCCACACAAATCTTTCAGTTCATCGAGATTAGGAGATCCAGACATGTTTTTTGATGATGATTTGATAATGGTTAAGTAAGAAATTGTGATTGATTTGATGATGATTTATGTGGCTAGTGATGAAACTAGATATAGTAATTAATAATCTACTCCAAATATATAATGATTTATGTGGCTGTGTAAACTAAATCATTGCAAAAAGTAATTACAGAGTACTAATTCAAAGTATTGAGTCTACCCATGCAGTCTGTTCATTTTCTCATGCAAATCAATCAAATCACTATTTAAGTTTTTAATAAGTAAGTGTTATTAATGTATACTTTAGTCCAAATTATGACACTCTAGTAATTAAAGGTAATTTATGCTTTATTTGATACAACATACAAATTCAAAATATATATAACATGTTAAAAAGTTTTTGATATATGAATAACTATATTTTAAAAGATCACTACATTTAATACTTATGATAAAGATGATAAAAAAAGATGTGTCAAAAACACTACAAATAACATTGGGTGCGCTTGGTTTAAAATAGGGAACGGGAAAGGGAAAGGCAAATAGTGGTGGTGGTGGTGGTGGAGGGAGCTGGTGGTGATGGTGGTGGATGCTGGTAGTGGTGGTGGCTGGTGGTTGTAGTGGTGGTGGTTGCTGGTGGTGGTGGTGGTGGTGGCTGGTTGTGGTGGTGGTGCTTGGTCGTGGTGGTGGTGCTTGGTCGTGGTGGTGGTGGCGGTGATGGTGGTGGCTGGTTGTGGTGGTGGTAGTTGCTGGTGGTGGTGGTGGCTGCTGGTGGTAGTGGTGGTTGCTAGTGGTGGTGGTGGTGGCCTGTGGTGGTGATGGTAGTGGTTGCTGGTGGCGATGGTGGTGGTAGTGGTGGTGGTGGCTGGTGGTGGTGGTGGCTGATGGTGGTAGCTGCTGGTGGTGGTAGTTGGTGGTGGTGGTGGTGGCTGGTTGTGGTGGTGGTGGTTGGTGGTGGTGGTAGTTGTGGCTAGTGGTGGTGGTGGTGGTGGCTGGTGGTGGTGGTGGTGTTGGTTGCTGGTGGTGATTGTGGTGGTGGTGGCTGGTGGTGGTAGTGGTGGTGGTAGTGCTGGTGGTGGTGGTGGTGGTGGTGGTGGTGGTGGTGGCTAATGGTGGTGGTTGTGGTTAATGGTGGCAGCTGCTGGTAGTGGTAGCTGCTGGTGGTGGTGGTTGTGGCTGGTTGTAGTGGTGGTGGTGGTTGCTGGTGGTGGTGGTGGCTGGTGGTGGTGGTGGTTGCTGCTGGTAGTGGTGGTTGAGGTGGCTACTGCTGGTGATGGTTGTGGTTGCTGGTGGTGGTGGTGGTGGTGGCTTGTGGTGGTGGTGGTGGTGGTGATGGTGGCTGGTTGTGGTAGTGGTTGCTGCTGCTTGTGATGTTGGTGATGGTGGTGGTGTTGGTGGTTGCGGTGGCTACTGCAGGTGATGGCTGCTGTTGCTGGTGGTGGATAATCATTCCATACCTCCCAATTTACTAGGTAATGCCTCATTACTCGATACTAAACAATGATTGCATTCCCTAGTCGTAAATCAGGGATGTTTAATCATTGCCTTTCCCAATCCCCACCCCTCATTACCCCCAAGGCCCCAACCAAGCACCCCCTTAGCTAACTCGAAATGTGTAACTTTGTTGCGACTTGATATTGAATTGCCATGGACAAAATAAAATTAAGAAATAAAAACAATTGTTAAATTAAAAGTTGTAAATATATTTGTTATTAAATTTGATTTAGGGTTTAGTGTTTAGTGTTTAGGGTTTAGCGTTTAAGGTTTAGTGTTTAGGGTTTAGCGTTTAGGGTTTAGCGTTTAGGGTTTAGGGTTTACGGTTTGGGAAGTGATATGTACAGCACTAAATTACACTGATGATCCACATAGTAAAAGTGGCATTAGACACTTCATATAGTCTTATGCCTTAAGTTGTAGCCATGTACAATGAGTTGATTGAACAACTAGTTGTACCACATGCTTTGTGAATAAATGTTTGACCATAACTCATTTGTTGCGACTTGATATTGATTCGACTTGGACAAAATATAAAAAAGAAATAAAAACAATTGTTGAATTAAAAGTTGTAAACGAACTGAACGTTCAGTGAACATTGATCATGAACCGTTCGGCAAAAGTTCATTTACGTTAGTTTATTTTTTAAGTGAACATTTTATGAACCGCACGGTATCCCGACCCTTGTGTGTTTTCGTCCGTTTTAGTAGTTTCTAAACGATTTCGGCCGTTTTCATACGTTTTCATAGTTTTTGTACACGTTTTCGTCCGTGTTTTCATGTTTTAGTCTGTTTTCATCTATTTCATACGTTTTCCTCCGTTTTAATACGGGTTCGTCTGTTTTACACATCATTGTACATTTTCTTACATTTCATACATTTTCTTACGTTCTTACACGTTATCGCCCAATCTAGTCCGTTTTCATCCGTTTTTACCCATTTTTGTTTATTTTTACACGTTTTTGTGTTTGATGACCCGAATAAAAATATAATCGGTTTAATGAAACCGAACTAATCGAACAACCCGATTTACATGTTTAGTCCATTTTCATCGGCTTTCATCCGTTTTTAGCCATTTTTGTTTGGTTTTACATGTTTTTGTGTTTAATCACCCGAATAAGAATATAACCGATTTAATGAAACCGAACTAATCCAACAACACGATTTACACGTTTTGTCCGTTTCCATCCGTTTTTACCCATTTTTGTTTGTTTTTACACGTTTTTGTGTTTGATGACCCGAATAAAAATATAACCGATTTAATGAAACCGAACTAATCGAACAACCCGATTTACACGTTTAGTCCGTTTTCATCGGTTTTCATCCGTTTTTAGCCATTTTTGTTTGGTTTTACACGTTTTTGTGTTTAGTCACCCGAATAAAAATATAACCGATTTAATGAAACCGAACTAATCCAACAACACGATTTACACGTTTAGTCCGTTTCCATCCGTTTTTACCCATTTTTGTTTGTTTTTAAACGATTTTTACGTGTTATAACCCGAATAAAAATATAACCGATTTAATTAAACCGAACTAATCGAACAACCTGATAACCGAACCGATCAATACCGCTAATTTATAGTCATAGTTTAAAGGAAGGAGGACATAGTTTGCCGTTTCTAACAAAATTTTTGTCCATGTTTGACTTTTTAAGTCTTTCGTATATAACTTTGACCTTAAATATTTTTATTTGTGTTGTATAATACTTGATGAAAATTATACTAATGAAAATACATTTAAAACACAATTCATCCATCTAAAAGTATTATATAACACAAGAAAGAAAACTTAAGGTAAAAGTTGTAAAAGAAAGACTTAAAAGGTAAAACAAGAACAATATTGGGACTTAGTATCTATCATTATCTATGATTACTGTTTACTCTCCTCGGTTTTCTGAAAGAAGCCGCCTGACTCAATAGTACTCATGATCTTGGAGAAAAGAAAAGCAGTTTGTGTTCATAAGCGAAATTTTTTAAAAATAATTTAAAAGAATTTAGAGCCAAAATTTTGATCCAAAATTTTCAAATCACCTAATTATATGGCATTTAACATAAATAAGAGCCCATATTCATGAAAATACCCTGTTTTTTCTCCTAATTAACTAAACACTGCAACCAAAACACAAAAATCAAATCTTCAATCACCATTACTCTACAAGCCAGAATCATTTTCTTGTACACATTATTGCTCAAGAGTCGTCATGGAAATGATTGAAAACGTTGAAACTGACATTTTGCTTCCAGATAATGAAGTTGGTGTTAACACAATATAGTATGAGGACGAAACATATTGTTAATACAAATATCGCCTAAAAACGTTATTTATATTTTACGATCATTGCTAAGTTTTATTAACGACAAAGTGTAAACTTTAGTTTTTAGTAAAACATACTTTTAGTTTAAAGACTTGCATAATTAGATATTTGCTACATTTACATTTCATATAAAACACAACACTTTTTATATTTCTTAAAATAGAAAAACATTACATTTATATATTTCTTAATATAGTAAATGTTAAACATCACATCATGCATTTATGGTAAGTTTGTGTGTTTGACTCACCATAAGTTTTCTTACACAAGTAAGTATTTGACTAGAAATAAGTTGATGTGACCTTGGTTGGTTTGGAAAGATTTATTGCAAAACCTACTGTCAGCCTGGCGGAACCTTGGAGGTACACGGGCGGAACCCATCTGAGGGTTCCGCCGTATCCGCCAGTGCTGCTGAAGGTCTTGCTATAAATACCAATCCATTTGTTAGAATTTTGGTTGATCACTTCTCATTACATTTTACACATACACATTCATATCATTCATCTAACCTTTTAACATTTCATTTTGTGTGAAGATTCTTTTGTAGCAAAGAAGTTCACAAGTACATATAAAGTTACAAGTATTCAACACAACGTTGCAAGACTTGATAGCTTAGCATCGTGTAGACTTTGTATAGTTTACACTTCATTTGATTGTGTGTTTTCAGTTGTGATTGATTAGTATTTTAGGCCTTAAAATACATAGTGTGACGGGAGTTGTTGTACCCTTGTAAAAGAACTAACAGGAGTGGTTGTACCCTTGTAAAAGAACTCGACATCTAGCTTAGTGTCGGTAATCATGTAAGCGACGTGTAAGGTTTCCTCCGCCGGTGAAAGGAGCTTGTTGACTAGTGAAAGAAACTCTCGAGTTGGATACTCGGGGCGTGGATGTAGGGCAAGGAAAAAGAGTCTTTGTAGCCGAACCATGATAAATACTCATGTTGTGGTTTGATCGTTTCTTTCTTTATACTTGCATGTTAAATATTGTCTTTGTGTTTATATCTTTGATTAAACGGAAAGTTTCAAAAGATAATTAAACGAAAAACCGGTAAAACTATTCAACCCCCCTTCTAGTTTTCCACAATTGGCATCAAGAGCAACGTTACTCAAGATTTTAAAATATATTGTGTTTTAAAACTTGAAACGATCCATGGATTTTGAAAATTACAAAGAAGTTATGAGTTTCATGAAGGTCATTACACAATCTACACGCAGAAGTGATTTTGTTCACTTGGCTTGAAGGCTTAGGAGCTTCGTAAGATTTCATGAGAAACTTGACTTGTTCCTTAAGTTCCATGATCCTACGGTCGGGAGTGCTAGAATTGTTCGAAGGCAAAGATATTGCCTCGACCGTTTTGTTCAAATCACGGGGATCATTCCAACTTTCGTTGTCATAGAGAGCAAGATCTTCTATGAGTTCCCATGATTCTTCTGCACTTAGATCACGTAGCTTACCACTGGCCGATTGGTCAATGGTACGCCTTGTGGAGAGATCGATATGGTCATAGAAGATTTGGACTTGGAGCCAAAGATCTATGCCATGATGAGGGACTTTTTGGAGTAAGTCCTTGAAACGAGTCCATGCTTCATATAGAGTTTCACCATGACATTATTGGAACATCAAGATATCATTTCTAAGCTTGGTAGTTCTCCCCGGTGGGAAAATTTGAGCAAGGAAACGAGTGGTGAGATCATCCCATGAGGTGATGGATCCCGCGGGTAAACGTTCAAGCCATTGACTAGCTTGATCACGTAGAGAGAATTGGAATAGGCGTAATTGGGTCGACTCTCTAGTTGTAACATCAAGGTCTATAGAATCTACGATTTTAAGGAAATCCTTGAGATGTTGATTAGGATCTTCGGAACGAAGTCCATGGAATGCACATCCGCTTTGCACCAACCGGATGGTGTCGGATCGCAAGGGGGACACATTGGCTCCTTGGGTAAGCTCAATAGTGTTTCGATAGCCTTGGTGGCTAGGATGGGAATACTCTCCTAGGGTTCGGGGCCTAAGAGGTTGGTTTACTAGTGGTGGGTTTTTTTGTGGTGGGTTGATGGGTTCAAAGACGTTACCACCTTCCATGATGTCGGATGGTAAAGGTTACAAACAAAGACACGAAGAAATAGATAGACTAAAGAAAACATAAAAATAAAAATAAAATCTAACTAGAAAGGAATCTAGCAAGTAGACCTAATAAAAAGAATTTCTAACCTAGACAATAACTATTCCCCGGGCTGCGGCGCCAAAAACTTGATGTGTGGGAATTGCACCAGGCTTTACCTCTCGAGGGATCTTGAGAAGCTTACAGCCCCCACCAGGCAGTGTACCTGATCGTTGTAGTATAGTATAGTGACAAGTACCGGGGATTGATCGTTCAACTCAGAAATAGTGTCGCTAGGATTAGAAAGCCTAAGGATTAAGTCTAGAGGTGAGGGATGATTCTTTTTGTATTTTTCTATTTTATGAAAAGCAATTAAAATCTCGGGTTTTTGGAAGAGTGGGCGGAATTAGTTGCTAGTGAACTAACCCAATAACTAAGATGTACTTAAACTAAAATAAAAAAATATAAATAAAACTAATTACTAATGTGGTGTGAACAATAAATGGGAAAATTGTGTTTACTTAGATTTCATTACTCCCTAGATATCTTTTACAGGTTGATAGTTTGTTACAATTGCGTGGATGACGGGTTATATTCCTTAATACCATTCGTGGGGTGGCGTACGTACTTCCCCAACTCTATAAGCTCCTACTTCACTCCTATGTCGAGCCTGCAAGAAGCTCCTAACATGGGATCATTAGAATTCGCTCATGCATTAAATACAACCATAAAAACCTAGTACGCATTGGTTCATGTTTCTTAAGACGTTCAAGCAAGTTACCCTATGGAAGTCTGCTAGTTTTCTTAAGCCTAACATCGTAATCATTCATCCGTAACAACTATAAACAAGCAATCAACCCATAATCAACATCTAGGTTCACTACATCTAAGCAAACACACAAGAGATCTAGCCTAGCATGTTAAAATCAAGACAAGCGTAAGATATATTCAAACAACACATAGACATATTGAATGAATTGAAAAGTTACTTATCTTAATTGAACATGAAAGGTTTCAAAGGGTTAAAACCCTTGAAAATACTGATAAAATCGTGCTAGGGTATCCCTCTAATTGTCCTCTCTTAATGAATGAAAATTACAAAACTATGCATAGATTTTCCAACGTGACGACGTCAAGAAGAGAAATCTGACGCCGTCAACTCGCCGCCCATAGTAATATCGGATTGCCTAGATCGAGATCTGACGCCGTCAAGAGCAAATTATCTCTTGGCCGTCATGTGTAATGGGACCATGACGGCCTTTGGTGACGTCGTCATGCCCCTTAGTGTAAAACTCTCTGGACCGTCACGGACTCTATCCACTTCACCTCTTGTTTTACTCTTGACGCCGTCATGTAGAACTTGGTGACGCCGTCAGGTACTGTTCCCAGAAAGGAAAATTAAGACTTTGCCGTTTTCTTCACTTTTATGCTCCAAAAACGTCCAAAATGCTTCCTTTTCCAGAATTCACTCCAAAAGTACCTAAAATCACAAAAGGAACGATTTAGGGCAATATTTGATCAAATAAATTCAATTCCGGCCTTAAATGACCCCCAAAAAACGGATCATTTTTCGCCTCATCATATACCCTTACACTTGAGATTTGCTTGTCCTCAAGCAAATGCGCTTTTATTCCAATCAAAATACAAGTTAGAGGTCATTTAACACTAATATAAAAGTAATTACAACAAATAATCGTTCCACTAAAGACCAAATACAAGCACGGAGGTCATATACTAGCACCTCAGAAATAGTGTTTAGATACTCACATCTCTCGGGTGTAATAAAGTATATATCACAATATGGAAATGGAAAATATCTCTCACTACCTGTCATAGCAAAATAGATCACCATAGGCTTGGGAAAGGGTCAAACCTCCACCACATGGTGTAAACACCTAGGATAAACTATCAAAGAGGTCTTTTAAAGGGTTATAACGTTAGGTGTAGGGATATGGAATACACGGTTTTGTTGGATAAGGGCAATCTTTACTGGTGGCGAGTTAATCATCTTGGTTAATTACATGTACAATATGGCGTTGCTAAGCCAAGACAAGTCTCGACTTAAGCTAACAAATCAAAAATAACAAAAACATAAAATAAACATAGAATGAAACGGGATGGTAGTCCGTATGTTTTTCTCTTTTCTTTTCTTTTCTATTTTTTTTTTCTTTTCTTAATTTTTTCGATTTTTTTTTTTTTTTTTTTTTTTTTGCATACACTCTTACCCTACCATCCAAAATAATACATCATAGGGAATGAACATTCCCCTTACACTTGAATTTGTACATACTTTACAATAAACTAATCTAATGACTCGAATTAAGATAATCAAAACACTTGGAGTACTTTTAAGATTAACGTACATATGGGGGTAATAATATGATGTTCTTCCCCATTACTCCATAACACAAGTACTTTACCCATGAGTCCCAAAACAGTATGTACAAAGATATGACTCGACTTACCCACCATGTAATCAATTAGATAATTAACTAAGGGTTTAGACAAATAACAATAATGCACTAAAGATGAGTGCATACACGAAAGGCTAAGGCAATTTGGGTGTACATTTAAGTGGGGTGTAACAAATTCTTCCTTTATGTAAAATTCTTAAAGTTAGAAACGAAAATATAGGCTCGGAGGGGTGTACTAGGGGTTTCGTGTACTAAAAATGAGTACAACGCTAAGGTGTGGGAAAAATTAATTGACTTTACTAGCCAAGTAATATGACTTAAATAGTCAAGAAATTATGATACGGGTTTAACACAAGGGTGATCCTAATGCTTCTTATCATGTAGTAAATCCTACTACACGAATGTAGTCTCACCAGCGGTCTCGGGATGCATCACTAACGCAAGTTCTAGAATCTAAATGCTACCGGTACACTCATAAGCACTAATAGTAAATGTTTTTCCTATCAAATCTAAAGGCGAACCTCACATATTTGGGTGGAAAATTTTTCTGAATAGTACGGTTTTGTGCTAGTCATACAATCTCCTATCCATGAGACGCTTGCTATGGCTAAAGTTTCACTCCAAAATGTTGTAAAAAATTTTAAATTTGGCGCTAAAATTACACTAACAAGTATTTTTCATAGTTTTATTACACATCTACCATCAAACAAACAAACTCAAGTGCAAGTGTATCCTATAAGGTATCATCATTTACCCTCCCCTTACACTTAAGATGAACATTGTCCCCAATGTTCAATTAAAGAATGTAAAAGTAAAACACGTAAAAGAATGAAATCAAATACTCCCCTGATTCGTTCGGTGTGGATAGTGCGGTAACAAGGTTAGATCTTCCTCCAAGAAAATGAACAATCAAAGCTTCCCTTCCAGAATATAAATCATCTTCTTGTCATACATAACCTGTTAGACCTGAGAAAACAAACAAGGCAACCTCGCGTAAAATCAGCGGCAATCTATATATACTAACAAATCCTAGAAAACAATGTAAGATATAATGCTTGTGGAATGAATGTTTTCAGATTTCCTGGAGTTTATAAAACTAAAGAATTAACAAAAACTTTAAGACTCCGTTAGAAAAACAAAACTAACAAAATTTCCAGAATTTTACACATGACGCCGTCAGGAATTAATTCCTGACGCCGTCAGAAGTGATCTGCAGAAATCTTTATGTTAATTTTCCGGAAAATTTCTGAAAAACTTATGTCCTACTTCCTGGAAAATCCTGCAAAACATCATTATGACGCGATACAAGCATTTGACTCTAACAAATACGAATATACATGTCCATTTAATATTGTGGGAAATCATGATCGATTTTGTTTCTTAAAAACATGGTTGGGGTTTCCCCTTACACTTATCTTTTGCGAAATACCTTTGGATGAAGTTAAGACGAAGTCAAACGACAAAATAAAGTATTTTCACCATTTTATTTTTGAAGCATGATCTACCAACAATAAAAATAAAGCATGCATACGGAAATAAATAACAATCAAAACAAATAAAATTCACACAATGCATGGGTTGCCTCCCAAGTAGCGCTTTTCTTTATTTACGAGTCTTGTAGCTAGACTCAAAGTCATGGGCAATTACGTGACCTCATCGTTGGTCTCACTTTCTAGGTCATCTCCTATATTAGTATCGCTTTCATAGTGCAGGTATTTTGGGTCTTCAAACTCAAAGACATCTTCTCGATACTTGGACCCAAGTTTATTAACATCCTTAAAGAATTCACATGATAAATCAGAAGTGTTCTTACATCCTCTTCGAACATCTTCATCACATAAGATAAGTTGAGAACCTAGCTTATCAAGCCCGTCACAATCGATTCCTTTGAGGTCCCTTCTCTTGTATGGCGTTTGGTATGACACCCTCCTAATTCCATCAGCGAAGGTCATGATTTCATTCCAGTCATCAACCATTAAATTAGTGATTTCACAAAAGGGTGCTCCGAAAACAACTTGTGACAACCTTGGGTCGACATAGTCCTCGATGTTGTCCACGGTCGTAAATTCCATTGTGAATGCCATATTTCCTACGAATACCTAGATTTCATGATCTCTACCAACAACGTTTTCTCCCTTATAAATCATTCCCCATCTGCAGATATTGTTATAGTGTAACAACCGTGGTTTTAGCAGGTCAGTTTGACTGATAGTCTTGACTCGGTTGACGTTTGTTTGGTGTGTATTAGGTGTTTGAAGTGATATATGAGTGATATAGATGAGTTTTAGCACTAAATCCCTTTGCGTAAATGGTTATTATGGTGATTTGGAAAGTTTGAAATTTGGGAAAGTTCATTTTGATCACCTTTGTGGTGTAGAAATGACTTATGTAGTTTTGGTGTTTTTGTGATTTTGCGTAACGAGTCTTCGTTCACGTATTTGAGCGTTAGCAAGTTACGAGGAGTTTGTTTTTATGAGGTATATTTCAAAAAGAGTGTGAAATTCTATTTTTGGAAACTTTGTTGTGAAAATGATATTTTCCGGTTTGTCGTAAAAACTGAGGTTTATCGCGTAAGACGCTAGGATTAGCTACGGGTATTTATAAAATATGAAAAGTATGAGGTTTAGAGTGTAATAAATAAATTTAATAAAAAAAATATAAAATAATATCTTATGTATAAGAAAAATCGGCCATAAGGGTTAAATGGGGAAAAAGGAACAAAATTTGAGCCCAAATACAATTCCTAGCAATAAGGAATCCTAGTCCAACTCAAACAAGCCCAACCCCCAACCCATATAACCCCATGAACGACCCATACCCCTATTTTCCTACATATTTTGAGTCGATCAAGGGAGAGGAGAAGGAAAAATAAATTAGGGTTTATAGTTTTGAAGCTAAAAATCAAGAATCAAGGTAAAATCTTTAAACCCTATGTTCAATTGTTTGATTAATTAATCTAATTCATGTAATATTAATTATGCTGGATCTAGGGTTTGTAAACTTCTATAAATTAATTAATTAAAACATGTTTGGATCAATTAAAGAAGATATTATGATGATTGGTAAAGAGAATTGAGCGTAAAACATGCTAGTTATTGAGTTAGAGTTTGGACAAAAAATTATAGCTGTAAAGATGTGAGTGTAAATAACAGATGGTGTTGATTTAGGTCACGAATTTTATGTCTAAATTGAAGTATAATGAAAGACCTTTCCAAAAAGTCCAGCCACGATTGATTTCAAGGTCGGGAAGTTGATCTTTTGATTTTTCTTTGTTAAGGTGTCAAAGCTGTCAAACTGGGACAGATTTTGGGTAAAAGTTTGAGGGTGTCATGTGGTTGTAAAAGTGGTATTTTGACTAGGCCTTCTGGAATAGTTAAGTATTAGGTTATATTAGACTACCACGAAACGGATTCGCGATAAAAACTTGTGGAAGTATTTATTCAAAATCAAAACTTTTTGGTGTGCGTTCAGATCCGAATTTGAGTAGTTGACAAGTTTGAATTTCTTATGAGTATTTGTGTGTGTTATTGGTCCACGGCCTTCTGGCATTAGCTTCTATGCTTATGAGATACCATGGTGAATTTTTGGTGTGAGTTGTTGAGCTTTATTTGTCGTGATTTTATGTGGGCAAAGGTACCCAAAAAATTCTGCGTTTTCTGATTTTAAGAGTGTAAGGGATTTAGTGAGTATTAAGTTATGGTAGTGGTTAGTGTGGTGTCTAGGAGATCTATGGTGGGTCATATGAGTCTTAGACATCCATCATATGTGTATTAGATGGGTTGTAGCTTTTAGCTTGACCTTGTGTAATGTGGATTATTTTTGTGTGCTATAGATTGTGAGTTATTTTAATGGAAGCTGCGGAGTTTAAGGTGAGTTCATAGTCCCATATTGTTACCTTGTTTTAATCTTGGGATGGGAATGATGCTTGTATTAAATGATTTGAATTACTGTGATTATGTGTATTGTGTTAAAGAGCTTAGACTTTTAATTGTTATCGTATTTATGCTATATGTGAACGGTAATGATATGTTGTGTGATAGCTGTGTGGTCCAATTGGGAGGGTGCTTACCCTGTTGCTCGTGCATACGACCTAATTGGAGGGTATTAATTTACCCATTATTTTGGGAGCGGGGTCACGATCCGGCCCGGTATGATGTGTTTTGGGAGCGGGGGTCACGATCCGGCCCGATGGTTGCCTTATGTGTGATGTTGCCTAGTAATATATGTAGCTTATATGATAACTATAATTATTTGTCCAGCTATATTTTGTAATCACAGTGATTTTGGTTGCCTAGTGTGTTTGAGTCTTAAACCTATGAATCTCACAGACGTAATGTTGACATTTTAAGCATTATTTTCAGGTGAGCTTTCTAAGGATAAGATAAAAGGATCTGGATAGACGAGACCTTAGTTGCATTGGAAGTGGTTTATCATCTATGTTTGGATTTATGTTTTGTTTTGGTTATTTTATTTTGGGATATTGTTACAACACTTTGTGTTTGTACATTGCTCTATTTATGTGCATGTAGTTGTTCTCTATGTAGACACCAGGTGTTGTGATGATATCCATGAAGTTACACCCGCGCGTTTCCGCCGTGGCGGGGTGTGACATATAGTGGAATAGGGACATAAAATTCTTAGGTAGGAATACGTTAATGTAGACATTATCGAAATACTTATGACCGATCATACAGGGGATTTCGAGGTTATTCGGATCATGCCGCCTTATCCTCCCTGATCCTCCATCCCTTGATCCATATATATTCCTTTCCAGTGATGGACGATACTCGTACACCTCCTCATTACCCTTCCGAAAAATTACCTTCCTGACGCCATTGGTGAATAAGGCACTACCATCCTTCTCATCAAGGATTACTCCCGACTCATCGACAAATGGTTTACCGAGAACAAGGTTGGTTAATGTTATATTGGTCACTGAGTCTATGTCATCGACCACGGTGAGGTCAATGTTATAGACGAATTCTCCAATCATAACTGATAGATTTTTTATAATTTCGGCGTTATCGATTCCTTCATACAATGTACGTTCAGGGAAGGCTTCGTTGTAAAGGGAAAGGGGGATTATGTTGACAGGGAAGTTAGGATCTATATGAGTATTGGTTAAGAGCTTCTTCCTAGTAGTGCAGGAAATCTTGAAAACTTGAGAGTTGCTTCCCTCAATCCTATCACTATTCCTTTTAGTCATATCTACCAAATTTTTCTCGGGTTCCTCTATAATAGATTTACCCAAAATTGCTGGATTCTTCGTATGCTCTTTTAGTCTCTCTTTCGCTTTATCCAATTTGCCTGAATCTCGTGTGACGGAGTCCTCAAATGAGTTGGCAGGGCTCTTGGCCAATTCGGGGTCTAGCTCTGAGGTTTCATCCTTAACTTTATGACCCTTTTCCAGTTGGTTGTTGGCTCTGGTCAAGTGTAGGAGCATATATTGTGGTGATAGTATTTACAAAATGGATTGGTCCTAGGGGGTTAACAGGGTCCCTCACATCCTTTACCCTTGGGGACAGATGTTTAAAGAGTTTATTAGGACTTTTTATTTTCACAGGGGAGGCTGGCTGATTCATGATGGTAACAGATTTGACCTCTTCAGCCTGAATTGGTTTATTAACAACATGCTCTTTAATAGCAGTTAACAGATTACAAATCTTGTTATTCATATCGGCTTGCTGTTGTCTAAATCTGGTCTCGATTGTGGAGAGCTGTAATTCTTGAGAGAGAATGAACTTTCGCAAGGCATCTTCATAGCTTTTCCTAGGAGTGCTTTGTGATGGAAAATGCCTGGACCATTCGAGTGGAGGGGAATCATTAAAGGATATGCTCCGAGTTTGGTATCCCCTGAAATTAGGTTTATCCTTCCATGCCTCATAGGCCTCGTCAAAGTTTTGAGGACCTCGATCAACTTGTGACGATGTGAATTCCTTATAAGCATGTTTTGGAAGCTCTATGTAGTTATGAGTTTCATGAGGGTCATTACACAATCTACACGCAGAAGTGATTTTTTTCACTTGGCTTGAAGGCTTAGGAACTTCGTAAGATTTCATGAGAAACTTGAATTGTTCCTTAAGTTCCATGATCCTACGGTCGGGAGTGCTAGAATTGTTCGAAGGCAAAGATATTGCCTTGAACGTTTTGTTCAAATCACGGGGATCATTCCAACTTTCGTTTTCATAGAGAGCAAGATCTTCTATGAGTTCCCGTGATTCTTCCGCACTTAGATCACGTAGCTTACCACCATCCGATTGGTCAATGGTACGCCTTGTGGAGAGATTGATATGGTCATAGAAGATTTGGACTTGGAGCCAAAGATCTATGCCATGATGAGGGACTTTTTGGAGTAAGTCCTTGAAACGAGTCCA
>JARVZY010003976.1:7500-12500 GCA_030686995.1 Artemisia argyi
ATGAAGACATGGTCTCTCTGGATCCCATTGAATTTCATTCGGAGGAGGAGCCTTATAAAAATCGTATCGATCTTATCAAAGAAAGACAGGATTAACCGAGGCTATTCAAACAGGTATAGGGCAATTAAACGGTATTAACGTAGCAATTGGGGTTATGGATTTTCAGTTTATGGGGGGGTAGTAATGGGATCCGTAGTTGGGGAGAAAAATTACCCGTTTGATTGAATACGCCACTAAAGAATTTCTACCTCTTATTATAGTGTGTGCTTCCGGAGGGGCACGCATGCAAGAAGGAAGTTTGAGCTTGATGCAAATGGCTAAAATATCTGCTGCTTTATATGATTATCAATCAAATAAAAAGTTATTCTATGTACCAATCCTTACATCTCCTACTACCGGCGGGGGTGACAGCTAGTTTTTGGTATGTTGGGGGGATATCATTATTGCCGAACCCGATGCCTACATTGCCTTTGCGGGTAAAAGAGGTAATTGAACAAACATTAAATAAAACAGTACCCGAAGGTTCACAAGCGGCTGAGTATTTATTCCAGAAGGGCTTATTCGATCTAATCGTACCACGTAATCCTTTAAAAAGCGTTCTGAGTGAGTTATTTCAACTCCACACTTTCTTTCCTTTGAATCAAAATTAGAACATGAAGTTGAATTATTTTGAGCAAACAAGTAATTAGTTTATCGGGAATAATAGAATTTTATCTTTCTATACCTTACGATAATCCTATTTTGACTAAGAATCCCTGCTGGATGGGATTCTAACAAACCCTTTAATATATAAAACTAAATAAATAGAATCTAATTCATTTTTAAGAAACTTTTTGCTTAGTAAATTAAATTTGAAGACAAGAGAAAAAAATGAATCAAATAATATCTCATCCATATCCTTTCAAATCTTTCATGTAGAGGGATGAAAAACTACTTATATACTCATTTAGAATTTAGAATTAGAATAGATTAGAGAGATATTAATTAATAATAATTCCAATTTAGAATTATCAAATTATACTTATAATAAGATATAAGATATCTTTATATATAATATCTTTATATTCTATAAATATAAAATCTAAATAATAATAACAGGTACAAATAGTAAAGCGAGGTACCCATTCTATGACAACTCTTAACTTTCCCTCTGTTTTGGTCCCTTTAGTAGGCCTAGTATTTCCGGCAATCGCAATGGCTTCTTTATTTCTTCATGTTCAAAAAAAACAAGATTGTTTAGAGCCGAGGGCACAAAATCTCATTTTTAAACTGACGCTTGTATCATAACACAGATATCCTTTTAGCAAAATATGGTATAAGCGTCTTCCGACGAAAATCTCCCAAAATGCTATATTCTAGCTATTTTCAAATAGACCCGAATTGGCGGACGGCTTAATTGTAAAGTTGGTCCATCTATATGCATGTGGCTATCTTTAGTGAGATCATACGAAGGGTATGTTATTAGTTTAGATCTAACCAATTTAATGAATTACTCCTAAAGGTTCACATCAAACTAGTGCTAGTTGATGCGAGTTACTTCGGAAACAAAAGGACTAAAGTAAAATTCATTTGGGGTATTCTCTCAATTCCAAAAAAAAGCAACTGGATCAACTAGAGTTGTCGATCAGAACATATATGGATAGAACCTATAACAGGGGCTCGAAAAAACAAGTAATTTCTGCTGGGCTGTTATCCTTTTTTTAGGTTCATTAGGATTCTTGTTGGTTGGAACCTCGAGTTATCTTGGTAGAAATTTGTATCTTTATTTCCGTCTCAGGAAATCGTTTTTTTTTTTCCACAAGGAATTGTGATGTCTTTCTATGGGATCGCGGGGTCTTTTTATTAGCTCTTATTTGTGGTGCACAATTTCGTGGAATGTAGGTAGTGGTTATGATCGATTTGATAGAAAAGACGGAATAGTGTGTATTTTTCGTTGGGGATTTCCTGGAAAAAATCGTCGGGTCTTCCTCCGATTTCTTATAAAAGATATTCAGTCCGTCAGAGTAGAAGTTAAAGAGGGTATTTATGCTCGTCGTGTCCTTTATATGGATATCAAAGGCCAGGGAGCCATTCCATTGACTCGTACTGATGAGAATTTTACTCCACGGGAAATGGAACAAAAAGCTGCTGAATTGGCCTATTTCTTGCGTGTACCAATTGAAGTGTTTTAAGAAATGAGCCGACAAATGCATGCTTTCTCAGCAGGAGGGCAAAAACGCAAGAATCCTCTTTTTCTATAACATAACTTAATTGAAATTTCTTCAGAACATCCATTCGAGTCAAAGCAGACATATATGGAACAATAAAAAAATAAAAAAAAATAATAATAAAAAAGAGTGAATAGATTCATAGATTCGATACTTGTAATAGAACTGATGCGTGAGAGAAATCTTAGATTACATAAAGTCGACGAATAAGATTCATTAACAATTCACAGATGAAAAAAATGGCAAAAAAGAAAGCATTAACTCCTCTTTTCTATCTTGCATCTATAGTATTTTTGCCTTGGTGGATTTCGCTCTCATTTCAAAAAAGTCTGGAATCATGGATTACAAATTGGTGGAATACTAGGCAATCCGAAACTTTTTTGAATGATATTGAAGAAAATAGTATTCTAGAAAAAATTCAAAGAATTAAAGGAACTCCTCCTCTTAGAGGAAATGATCAAGGAATACTCGGAGACACATCTACAAAACCTTCGTATAGGAATTCACAAAGAAACAATCCAATTAATCAAGATACACAATGAGGGTCGTATTCATACGATTTTGCACTTCTCGACAAATATAATCTGTTTCATTAATTCTAAGTGGTTATTCTATTTTGGGTAATAAAGAACTTGTTATTCTTAACTCTTGGGCTCAGGAATTCCTATATAACTTAAGTGACACAATAAAAGCTTTTTCTCTTCTTTTATTAACTGATTTATGTATCGGATTTCATTCGCCCCGTGGTTGGGAACTGCTGATTGGCTTTGTCTACAAGGATTTTGGATTTGTTCATAATGATCAAATTATATCTGGCCTTGTTTCCACTTTTCCAGTCATTCTAGATACAATTTAAAATATTGGATTTTCCGATATTTAAATCGCGTATCTCCGTCACTTGTAGTGATTTATCATTCAATGAATGACTGAAAAATTATCTACCTAATCTAATTATAATGTTTCTTATTACTTTGCAGTTGTACATAAGCAAAGCATTGAAAAAAACTTTATATTTCTACCCATCCCGGAGATTCATCCTATATTCCTATATATTAATCCAGTCAAATTATTATTATTCCAGTAAATAACAGAATCGTGGATAGGAAACTCCATTAGTGACCTACCCCAATTTATTGTAGAAATTTTCGGGATCAATGGTTGGACCATGCAAACTAGAAATACTTTTTCTTGGATAAAGGAACAGATTACTCGATCTATTTCCATATCGCTCATGATATATATCATAACTCGTACATCCATTTCAAATGCATATCCCATTTTTGCACAGCAGGGTTATGAAAATCCACGAGAAGCCACTGGACGTATTGTATGCGCCAATTGCCATTTAGCTAATAAACCAGTGGATATTGAGGTTCCGCAAGCGGTACTTCCCGATACTGTATTTGAAGCAGTTGTTCGAATTCCCTATGATATGCAACTGAAACAAGTTCTTGCTAATGGTAAAAAGGGGGGTTTGAATGTAGGGGCTGTTCTTATTTTACCAGAGGGTTTTGAATTAGCCCCTCCCGATCGTATTTCCCCCGAGATAAAAGAAAAGATGGGCAATCTGTCTTTTCAGAGTTATCGCCCCAACCAAAAAAATATTCTTGTCATAGGCCCTGTTCCTGGTCAGAAATATAGTGAAATCACCTTTCCTATTCTTTCCCCCGACCCCGCTACTAAGAAAGACATTCACTTCTTAAAATATCCTATATACGTAGGCGGAAACAGAGGAAGGGGCCAAATTTATCCTGATGGGAGCAAGAGTAACAATACAGTTTATAATGCTACAGCATCAGGTATAGTAAGCAAAATCCTACGAAAAGAAAAGGGGGGATACGAAATAACCATAGCGGATGCATCCGATGGACGTCAAGTGGTTGATATTATCCCTCCGGGGCCAGAACTTCTTGTTTCAGAAGGTGAATCTATCAAATTGGATCAACCGTTGACAAGTAATCCTAATGTGGGCGGATTTGGTCAGGGAGATGCAGAAATAGTACTTCAAGATCCATTACGTGTACAAGGTCTTTTGTTCTTCTTCGCATCTGTGATTTTGGCACAAATCTTTTTGGTTCTTAAAAAGAAACAGTTCGAGAAGGTTCAATTGTCCGAAATGAATTTCTAGACTGGCGTATTTATCGACATCAAGTTTGTAAAAAGCATTAGCAATTATCTATGATAAAAAAAGAAATTAGAAAAAGAATTTTGTTCTTTTAGACTCTTTTTCTATGAGATGCCGGGAATTCCTTGTACGACATTCCTAGACATAGTATATAGAAAGACTATTTGACTTGACCCCTTCTTTTTTTTTTCAAAATTGGGGCTATGTTGCTATTGTCAGATTGAAATGTAAAAAATGCATTTCATTCTAATACATTTCACTTTGGCTAGATCCTATCCAAAAGTAAAAGGGAAATAGAACGGATAAATATAAATGAAGGGAGCAAATATTTCTGGGAGGGTTTATTCGTCTTCCTAGTCTTCGACACAAGAAAAGGGGTGTGAAAAATCCTTTTCTTGTGTCGAAATAATAATGATTCTTTATACTGTTCGTCAAACATTCCTAGTGTTAGTTTCTGTTTTTTACAGATGTATCAGAACGTTTTTTGGAGTTATTGCGTATTGTATTTTAATTATTATATTATAAATTATAAATTCTATTACAATAATTAATAATTACATATACTATAAAAAGTGGTGGACAAACAAAAGAGGAGGGGAAAATTTGTTGAGTAAATAGAACTTCGTCAATGAACTTATAAAAAAATATTATAATTATTAAGAACTCAA
>JARVZY010003976.1:17500-20000 GCA_030686995.1 Artemisia argyi
ATTTTTTGCCTATCCCTATCCCGATGAGCCGAAACCAAAGCTCTTATTTTTTGTTGAGTAATAGTTCGAGTAAGTCTTGAATGAGCCCCCCGAAAGCTTGATGCAAATAAACGAATTTTTGTTCTACGTCTCCGAGCGATATATCCCCGTCTAATTCTGGTCATTGAATAAATGAAACTTTAACGAATAACTAATAGATTTCCTTTCTTTCAGTTATTCTTTTGCCCCTTTCCTAGTATATTAATAACAAAACGGATTTTTCCAATGTATAAACTAAAAATTCCAATGGCTTTGGCTACTATAACCTTCCCAACCACGATTTTTTATTTTTTCTAGGCATTTCACCTCGAAATACGAAATTGTACTTAAAAAATAGCAATGATAAAGAAATAGTGGATTCCATCGTTTCTATGGTTACTTCTTAAACGGTGAGGTCTTCTCTATACACCGGAGCCTTTACTTCATTTAATCAATGTTATTGCTAACTTGTATAGTTCACATTCTTCGGCTCTACCCATGAATTATCCAGTAATAGGTCTTTCACAACGAGCTCTACCTATACAGTAACGGTATTTAATTATGAAAGTTGGCTGGGTAGCTGACCCTGTTAGTCCGTTCTTGCAAGAGGCGTCTAGGTTAACTAAGATTTCCTCCGCTTAATGGATAACCATTTGCTACCAATGGAGAATTGCTTCTCATCTTGAATTGAGGTGAGTGGTTTTACACCAATAGAAACCATAAATTTCATACACAATAAAAGGGATATGATCCATTTTCTTATTTTTAGATAGTAAATGTAGTTCGTTTTTCCCTTCTATCCTATTTGATCATTGATATTTGAACATTGTCCTCTTTCCTTTGTTCTAGTTCATGATCTGAACGAGTCGCACATACACCCTAGTACATGTTCCTCGACGCTGAGGGCATCCCCGAAGCGCGGGGGATTTTGTGACATTTCTAATTGGCTGTCTTGTATTTCTAATAAGTTGTTTAATCGTTGGCATGTTGAATCATATACATAATGGACTGGTTTAGATCGATCCTAACCGGATGATTATGAATTACAATTACAATAGTAAATAAAAATCATAGAATATTAAACTCGGCAGGGTGAATTTTAAATCACGACTTGACGTGAAATTGAAATAAAGGCTATTCTCATTCAACCGCTACAAGATCAACAATTCCATAAGCTTGGGCTTCTGTTGCTGACATAAAAACATCTCTTTCCATGTCTTCGGATACAACCCATAAAGGTTTGCCCGTTCTTTGTACATAAACCCTTGTCAGGGTTTCACGTAGTTTCAGCAGTTCTCCCACTTCCAGGATGAATTCTCCCGTTGCTACTTCAGAAAAAGAACCAGCGGGTTGATGGATCATTACCCTGATGATATAAGATAATAAAAAGTTTCTCTATTTCGCACGATGAGGGGAAGATAAAAGAAAGATAAAAGAATAACAAGAAAAAAGATAGAATCGAACAACCGTACGGGCATTATGCATTGCATACGGCTCTACAATAAAATTGACCCTTACCTTCAAAAAATAGGATCGATTAGACCCCGATCGGTAAATGATCAACTTACCACCCTTCCTTTCGGAGGAATTCAAAAATACTATGATGGCTCCGTTGCTTTATATATTTATTATATTTTTTTGTCTGTGATTTGTCTGTCATTCAGCAATCCCAAAGTTGCTTTTTTGATCAAATAAACTAATGAAAAAAGAAAAGTTTTTTTTTTCGCTCTATACTATAAATATTGTTAAGAGACCTCTGGTGTGAAAAAAAGTTTGTGACGCTGAACTGGACTTCCGATAATAAAATAGGAAATACCTTTTTCTCATATTACTCTCTCGATACATAATCTAATGTTTTGAAAACAGAATTTCTTATATCGAATTCAAAGTGCCATGCTATTATTACTTAATATTCATATTTCATATGGCGAAGGCATAGTCTTCTTTTTTCTCTCAAATAAAAGCCTCATTGGCGCCAAGCGTGAGGGAATGCTAGACGTTTGGTAATTTCTCCTCCTACCAGGATAAAAGATCCCATTGAAGCGGCTGATCCCATGCATATTGTATGTACATCTGGTTGCACAAATTGCATAGTATCATAAAGAGCGACCCCCGGTATTACCCATCCGCCAGGAGAGTTTATAAACAAATACAGATCTTTGGTATCATCCTCGATACTGAGATATATCATAAGACCAATAAGTTGATTTGAGATCTCACTATCAACCTCTTGACCTAAAAAAAGTAATCTTTCTCGATAAAGTCGGTTGATTAGGGTCAAATTGTATCCCCTCGAAACCGTACAGGCGCCTTTTGACGCATACGGTTCAAAAAAAATCAATGTGTAGATTCCAATACTTTTTCTTTTTTCATAGCAAGTTCTTTCTAACTAAAAGGATTTTCTTTGATTTTTCACTAAATATGAGTTTGTCTTCCTTTCCTTATAACGTATAATATATAAAAGAATTCATTAAACTTATCC
>JARVZY010003976.1:27500-28915 GCA_030686995.1 Artemisia argyi
TCCGAGTAGATACTGTTATTTTCTCTCGAACCATAATAATATTATTTGATCAGATCATTGAATCATTTATTTCTCTTGTTTCTCTTGCTATTGAAATATCTTCCATTTTTTTTTCTATACACGTCTTTTTTTCGGGGGTCTACAGCCATTATGTGGCATAGGAGTTACATCCCGTACGAAAGTTAATAGTATACCACTTCTGCGAATAGCTCGTAATGCTGCGTCTCTTCCGAGACCGGGACCTTTAATCATGACTTCTGCTCGTTGCATACCTTGATCTACTACTGCACGAATAGCATTTGCCGCTGCGGTTTGAGCAGCAAATGGTGTCCCTCTTCTTGTACCTCGGAAGCCACAAGTACCGGCAGAGGACCAAGAAACCACTCGCCCCCGTACATCTGTAACAGTCACAATGGTATTATTGAAACTTGCTTGAATATGAATAACCCCCTTTGGTATTTTACGTGTACTCTTACGTGAACCAATACGTCCACGTGAACCCTTTTTCGGTATAGCTTTTGCCATATTTTATCATCTCATAAATTTGAGTCAGAGATATATGGATATATCCATTTCATGTCAAAACAGATCCCCTATTTGTATATCAGGTCTTTAATGAGCCTTATTATCCTTGTCTTTGTTTATGTCTTGGGTTCGAACAAATTACTATAATTCGTCCCCTACGACGTATTAGTCGACATTTTTCACAAATTTTACGAACGGAAGCTCTTATTTTCATATTTGCCACTCCTTACTTTAATTTTGAATCTACTTCTTGGAAGAAAATAAGTTTCTTGAAATTTTCAATTTTTAATGGTATTCCTACGAAATAAATAGGGAAATACCTAATCTTTCGAATCTTTGTTGCGGAGTCGATAAATTATACGACCTCTGGTTGAATCATACCGACTTACTTCAATTTTGACTCTATCGCCTGGCAGTATCCGTATAAAACTACGTCGGATCTTTCCTGAAACATGACCTAGAATCATATCTTCATTATCTAAACGAACCCGGAACATACCGTTGGGAAGCGATTCAGTAATTAAACCTTCATGAATCCATTTTTGTTCTTTCATTCCAGGCAAAACCCCCTTGAAGTATTAACTAGTGGAGGAAGAACCCTATTAGACAACCCAGCACTTCTCTTTTCTTTTTCACAAATAAGAAGTTTCATATTCAATTCGGATATTAGAAAGATTACCATATATAACACAAAATTTCTCCGCCTATTCTTTCTAGTCGAGCCTCTCGGTCTGTCATTATACCCCGAGATGTAGAAAGAATTACAACACCCATCCCACCTAAAATTCTAGGAATTCTTTGATAGTTAGAATAGATTCGTAGACCCGGCCGACTGATCCGTTTTAAATTTAAAAGATTTCTATAAGTGCTTTTCCTATTCCTTTTATGTC
>JARVZY010003977.1:0-72294 GCA_030686995.1 Artemisia argyi
TAACCCGTCTGAGACTTCGTATCATCTTTATCACCTTTTCAAGAAGCATCGCAGTAACCTGTTACATCAAGCTCTGCAGATGGAGTACCCCCATAAACCAAGAACATCTCTTTAGTAGCCCTAAGGTACTTAAGAATATTCTTAACAGCAGTCCAGTGTTTTTCACCTGGATTCTGCTGATATCGACTGGTTAAATTCTGAGCAAACGCCACATCAGGCCTTGTGCTTTTCACTGCATACATTATAGATCCCACAGCCGAAGCGTAAGGGACTTTATTCATGCGTTGCACCTCTTCAGGTGTTGAAGCACAAACTTTGTTGCTCAAGCCATGTTGCTCTTGCATCGGCAAATATCCTTTCTTGGAATTTTGCTTACTGAATCTCTTCAATATTTTATCAATGTAAGCACTTTGGCTTAATCCAATTAATCACCGAGATCTAGCTCTATATATCTTGATTCCCAGAATAAATGCAGCTTTCCCTAAATCTTTCATAGAAAAACAACTTCTAAGATATGCCTTAACCTTTTGCAAACTTAGAATGTCATTTCCCATGATCAATATGTCATCGACATATAATATAAGGAAAATTACATTACTCCCACTAGCTTTGTGATATACACATGGCTCATCAAGATTTTGAGTGAATCCATACTTTTTAATTTCACTATCAAATCTCTTATTCCATTGTCGTGATGCTTGCTTTAATCCATAAATGGATCTTTTAAGCTTGCATACATGATCTGGGAATTCTGGATTCATAAACCCCTCAGGCTGCGCCATATAGATGTCTTCATCTAGGCTACCATTTAAGAAGGCGGTTTTGACATCCATTTGCCAAATCTCATAGTCATAGTAAGCGGCTATGGCTATAAGAATCCTAATAGCCCTTATGTCAGCTACAGGAGAAAAGGTCTCCTCATAGTCAACACCAAAAGTTTGAGTATAGTCTTTAGCTACCAAACGGGCCTTATAGGTGTGTACAATGCCATCCATATCAGTCTTTTTCTTGAAGAGCCATTTACTCCCAACTAGCTTGGCACCCGGAGGTAGGTCTACTTCTTCCCAGACATCATTGTCTTTCATAGATTGCATTTCCCCATTCATAGCTCCCTGCCATTTTTCCTTTTCAGGACTATTCATAGTAGCTTTATAACTTGTAGGTTCATTAAGATCCCCTATCAAGTTGTCATCACACTCCACGTTTAGACATAGACGTGTAGGAGCCTTCACAAATCTAGATGATCTGCGAACGGGAACCACTTCAACTTCTGGTGGAGGACCTAAACTTTCAGGTTCTTCAGGAAGTTGGCTAGTGTTTTCAGAAGGTGTTACATCTTCATGATCGTCTTCCAGATCATATACTCTCCCACTGAATTCTTGAGATATGAGCTCCTTTTCTAAGAAGTCTCCATACCTTGCAACAAAAATTTTGTTTTCAGCTGGATAATAAAAGTAGTAACCCATAGTTTCCTTAGGGTAACCTACGAAGATGCACTTTATAGATCTTTGTTGGAGTTTGTCTGCTGATTCACGTTTAACATACGCCTCACAACCTCAGACCTTTAGATAAGAAAAGTTTGGAGCTTTTCCAGTCCATACCTCATATGGAGTCTTATCAACCTTCTTTGTTGGAACCATATTTAAAATGCGAACTGCAGATTCCAAGGCATAATCCCAAAACGAGTAAGGAAGAGTTGTTAGATTAAACATAGTTCGTATCATATCTTGCAATGTACGATTCCTTCTTTCAGATACACCATTTTGTTGTAGAGTATATGGAGAAGTAAGGTGCTGGACAATTCCCTCCTTTGCTAAGTAATCTATAAACTCTTGACTTAGGTATTCACCACCTCTATCGGATCGAAGAGCTCTAATCTTCTTTCCTAGTTGCAACTCTACTTCTGCTTTAAACACTTTGAATGTTTCAAACACCTCATGTTTATGTTTAAGTAAATAAACATAACCATAACGGCTGTAGTCATCCGTAAATGTTAAGAAGTAGCTAGCACCTCTCCTTGACACATGTCTAAGTGGTCCACACACATCTGTGTGAATAAGACCAAGTAGATCATTCGCCCTTTCAATCCTATTTTTAAAGGGTTTTTTAGTCATCTTCCCAGCAATGCAAGATTCGCATTTATCAAATGATTCATCATTGATCTTTTCTAAAAGTCCATCATGTTGCAGCTTTTTCATGCGATCTTTGCCAATGTGAGCAAGTCGACAATGCCAAAGGTAAGATGAATCCAGACCTTTCTTGATTCTCTTATTGTTGATGCTATACATTGAATTATTTTTAACAAAAGCATTATCATTATTATTCATATCAATTTCAAAGACACCATTCACAGCAATAGCATTAAAATAAAAAACACCATTTAAAGAAACCAAAATTCCATTGCTAGAAATAGTATGCTTAAAACCAAGGTTCAACAAACATGAAAATGAAATTACACCTCTAACAATTGATGGTGCATAATGACAATTATTTAAAGATAGTACTAAGCCCGAAGGCAACACTAAATCATAAACTCCTATAGCTTCAACTCCTGCATGCGCTCCGTTACCAACGTGCAAGAATTGTTGTCCATAGGCCAGCTTTCTCTCAACTCTAAACCCCTGCAAGGTATTGCAAATATGAATGCCACATCCCGTATCATATACCCATGAATTCAATTTAAGAGTAAGAGTGAATAATTCAATCATAAAGAACGCACCTGATGAGCTGGGGTTACCAGCTTCATTCCCCTGCTTCTTGAGTCGCAAGTCATGAATGTAGAGAGGACAATTGCGCTTCCAATGGCCCTTTTCATGAAAATGGTGACATGTAGGGGTGGAAATGAGCCGATCCGCTCGTGAAAAGCTCGGGATCGGATCGGTAAAAAGCTCGAACGAGCCGAGCCTAAACGAGCTCGAGCCCGAGCTCGAGCCTAAATTGCAGCTCGTTTATTAATCGAGCTCGAGCTCGAGCTTTACATAAAAAGCTCGTTTGGGCTCGCGAGCCTAAACGAGCCTAAACAAAAATATGATATTTTAATTTATCTACGAGGCGAGCTCGAGCTTATTAACGAGCTCAATAAAGATATATTACGAGCCGAGCTCGAGCTCGAGCCAAGCTTTAACTTTTCATACCAAATCGAATAAACGAGCCGAGCTCGAGCCGAGCCCGAGCCTATATAATATTCCACGAGCCGAGCTCGAGCTTAAAGTTTAAGGCTCGAAACGAGCCAAGCTCGAGCTCGAGCCTTTTAAAACTTAAACGAGCCGAGCTCGAGCTCTGGCAGGCTCGGGCTCGGCTCGGCTCGTTTCCACCCCTAGTGACATGCCTGATCCTTCTTATTTGGTGGATTCACCTTTTTCTACTTAGGCTGATGTTGCTTCATCTTGGGTTCAGGTTGATAGGCCATGACCTGCTTGCCTTTGTTACCCTTTCCTTTGCCTTTGTTCACATGCGATTTCTTCTGGATTCTCCCACCATGAATTGCCAACACTTGCGGGGTAGGAGCCTTGACCTTGGCTGGTAGACTTTTCTCATATTCAACAAGCAATGCGAGTAATTCTGAGACTGTCTTCCCCGAGCAGTGCATGTTGAAATTCTGCACAAAACCAGCAAAGTCCTTGTTAAGGGACCTGTTGATCAAGTGCACTTGCACATTGTCAGGGTAACCAAATCCAATTCTGTGAAGCTGATCAAAAGATTCCTTCATCTCAGTCACATAATCTTCAACTGGTTTACCATCACCATGCTTGCAGTTGTGTAGCTTGTCCAGTTCATCATATAATTCAACTGCAGGTGGTTTCTCATAAGATTGCCTAAGTACATCAGGCATATCTTTAGGGAAAAAGTACTCAAACTTCTTTTGTAACTGAGCACTCATGCTAGTGAGCATTAAACAAGCAACCTCATTAAACTTAGCATGTTCCACCCTCCATGCCGCCTTAACTGCTTCTGGTTCAGTAGCAGCAGGCTCAGCTGGGCATTCTTCGGTCAAATAATCCATCTTACCGGTCGACCTCAAGACAATTCTAAGTGAGTGGTACCAATCATTGAAATTCTTTCCAGTTAGTTTTTCTCTCTCAAGATGACTCTTGAAAGCAGAAATCACAGATGGGGTATCGGGTTGAGCCATATCTACAGATAAAAGTTCAAACATTAGTATTTTCGATAATAAATATCTTCAAGAAAATAAAATACCCAAAGTTATATTCATATAACCACCAGAATTTTATTGAAAACCTAGGATCTAACTTTACATAGTTCCACCACATCAGTTGATCTGCTAGTGGTGAAAGTACAAAAGATAGTAATTTGTCGAACAATAATTGGCAAACAAGATTTCCAATTCCTAGATCATTATGGGAATTACATCAAATTGATTCATCAATTTTCCTTGTAAGCATGTTTCATCCCATATCATGCCTTAAGTTCTAGGTCTCACGCACAACTTAATTAAGTCGTCTACCTTAGAAACTGTAAAATTACAATTATGGTCTCACGCGTTAAAAGTATTTTACCTTGTTATAGTAATTTAGCCTAGGTCTCACGTTTACTAAATTAAAATTCCAAGTGTTTCTTATAGATAGATGGCATGTAACTTAAATTATAAGGGTATTTAATTTTGATGTGTAAATCAAAATATGTATAAAGATGCATGCACTCATCTTTACAGCATAAGTTTTCAAAACCTTTTTATTACTAATTCGTGAAATTAATACACAAAGTTCTACTTGAGGTTTAATAAACCCTAAGATGACTTTCTACAATTATGATTTTAAAAGTAATTCGTTTAAGACATATTCAAGATTGTGATAACCAAGGCACACTCTAAGGCTCTTTTCTAAGCCTTCAAATCACGGTTATGAATATCGTCTTAAAGGACTTAATTTTAAAAGCATATTTGTACAAAACATCAATCAAGTAAAACTTTATGGATTCAATCTCAAAATCATGTAACAAAGTATGAATTTTGCTAGTCTCGCCTGGGAGCTGATTACCGTGCGAATCGGACTACTATCGGCACTTAAGACCTTGCAAGATTCTTACTTTATCACTTTAGTTTCACCGTTATTAGTCCATATTATTTTCTTTTATGAAAATCACCCTTTTTATTGCTTACATAAAGTCAAACAATTAAGAAAACAATAAAAACAAGTAATTTAAAGAAAAATAAACAACTAATAATAATAACGTGAAACACTTAGCCACATGCAAACCTTGTTAAAAAGATCCTAATAAAATCAATTCTAGGTATTATAACGCATGTAATCAATTAAGGCCTTCTCCTCTTAATGGAGGAGAGTCACATACATTGACGTATCAATTGCGTAGGCCAAAATCAATATACACACCACATAGCATATAAATTGATTTTAATATATTAATAAATTGGAGTCTTCCCCAATTTTAGATCTATTTAAAACATGTGACATATAAATAATCAAACAAGATCCATGACTAACATGCATATTTCGTCACGGATTAACCTAACAATTAGCACATAGGTCACAAGTACGTTCACAAAAACCGGTTTAAGACCTAGGGTTTCTATGCGATTACAATTTAATCAAGAAAACCACAAACCCTAATTAGGGTTTTGAGTGGAAATCGACCCCCCCTTAAATTAGGGTTAGGGTTTAAATTTTTATATAAAAAAAATTTAAAGAAAAACCCTAGAAAAAAAAACATGTATCTAAAACAATTAAAGATCCGATTTTTATTACGTTTTAGTAATCAATTACATGTTATCCATGGCTCGTGATGCCACTGTTAGAGTTTGACAATCAATATAGCACATATGCGGAAGCAAGGATCAATAATAACACGTATAAAGATTAACTAAAACATAAATAGTAAATGTACCCGAAGCACTTCAATAAACCTTGAACTTGTGTAAAATAGATCAATGATAAACCCCTTACCGTTTTGTTTATCGATCTCTTGATAATTACTAAAGTAAGTAATTACCTCGTTCTTGTACACACAAACTACCAACGAATAAGGTTTATGCAAGTAAACGTAAACACAAGTTTTCTTATGAAAAAATCGATCCTAAAACCCTTATGGGAGTGAGGGTCGATCGGCCAAAGGAAGAAAAGAGACAAGGGAAACTTTAGGGTTTTGTGTGTGTGCACAAGAGATGATTAGGTTTAACCCCAAAGCCTCGTATTTATACTAGATGAATCCTTGGAGCACAAGAAAGCATGGGTCGACCCTATTGGGTTGGGTTTGACCGGCCATGCCCTTCTAAAGGGTATTCCGGAACCTTCTTGTCTTCCAAATTACATCCTAGTCCTCGTTCTTTCGTTCCTTAATAATAATTAATACTTACGTTTAATATTAAAGATTATTTAGTCCCTCAAGTGTTTATAAATATATATATTCGATACATATAACGTATATATATTTATTTACTTTATTCTTGTTTGTAATGTGTGCAATCCGGAGGTCTCGGGTTCGATACTAGTCATTTACTTATTAATATTTATACGTAACTTTTAACAGTTACCAATGGAAGTCTACCAGTTTTCTTAAGCCTAACATCGAATACAATCATCCGTAACAATTATAAACAAACAATCAACCCATAATCAACATCTAGGTTTCACTACATCTAAGCAAACACAAAAGAAATCTAACCTAGCATGTTAAATAAAAGACAAGCGTAAGATATAATCAAACAACACATACACATATTGAATGATTTGAAAGAGTACTTATCTTTAATTGAACATGAAAGAGTCAAAGGGTTGAAACCCTTGAAAAAGCTGGAAAATTCGACCTAGGGTTTTTCCCACAAAGTTGCACACTAATGAATGAAATTTAGAAAAATATATATAGATTTTACAGGGTGACGGCGTCATGTATTAAGTTGTGAAGCCGTCAACTCGCTGCCATAATGAAATCGTATTGCCTAGATCTACTTGTGACGCCTTCATGTGTGATTTTCTTCTGGGCCGCCACTAATACTTGGACCATGACGGCCTTGGATGACGCCGTCAGGTACTGTTCTAACAAGGAAAATTGAGACTTTGCCGTTTTCTTCACTTTTATGCTCCAAAAAACGTCCAAAATGCTTCCTTTTCCAGATTTCTCTCCAAAAGTACCTAAAATGACAAAATGAACGATTTAGGGCAATATTTGATCAAATAATCACGAATCCGAGCTTAAATGACCCCTTAAAAGCGGTTCACTTTTCGCTTCATCAAATACCCTTACACTTGAGATTTGGCTGTCCTCAAGCAAATGCTCTTTTATTCTAATCAAAATACAAGTTAGGGGTCATTTTACACTCATATAAAAGTAATTACAACAAATAATCGTTCCGCTAAAAACCAAAGACAAGCACGGAGGTCATACACTAGCACCTCACAAATAGTGTTTAGATACTCTCATCTCTCGGGTGTAATAAAGTATATATCACAATAAGAAAATGGAAAACATCTCTCACTACCTGTCATAGCGAAATAGATTACCATAGGCTTGGGAAAGGATCAAACCTCCACCACTTGGCGTAAGCACCTAGGATATACTATCAAAGAGGTCCTTTAAAGGGTTATAACGTTAGGTGTAGGGATATGGAACACACGGTTTTGTTGGATAAAGGCAATATTTACTGGTGGCGAGTTAATCATCTTGGTTAATTACATGTACAATATGGCGTTGCTAAGCCAAGACTAGACTTGACTTAAGCTAATGAATCAAAAATAACAAAAACATAAAATAAACATAGAATGAAACGGGGTGCTAGTCCGTATGTTTTTTTTTTTTTTTTTTTTTTTTTTTTTTTTTTTTTTTTACTATATAATTTTTTTCTTTTTCTTAATTTTTTTGATTTATTTATTTATTAATTTATTTATTTATTTCTTTTGCATACACTCTTACCCTACCATCCAAAATAATACATCATAGGGAATGTACATTCCCCTTACACTTGACTTTTTACATACTTTACAATAAACTAATCTAATAACTCGAATCAAGATAATCAAAACACTTGGAGTACTTTTAAGATTAACGCACATATGGGGGTAATAATTTGTTGTTCTTCCCCATTACTCCATAACATAAGTACTTTACCCATGAGTCCTTATCGTCCCAAAACAATATGTGCAAGATATGACTCGACTTAGTAACCATGTAATCAATTAGATAATTAACTAAGGGTTTAAACATGTAACAATAATGCACTAAAGATGAGCGCATACACGGAAGGCTAAGGCGATTTGGTTGTACATTTAGGCGGGTTGTAACAAATTCTTCCCTTAAGTAAAATGCTTAAAGTTAGAAACGAAAAGATAGGCTCGGAGGGGTGTACTAGGGGTTTCGTGTACTAAAAATTAGTACAACGCTAAGGTGTGGGAAAATTAGTTGACTTTACTAGCCAAGTAATAAGACTTAAATGGTCAAGTAATTATGATACGGGTTTAACACAAGGGTGATCCTAATGCCTCTTATCATGTAGTAAATCCTACTACACGAATGTAGTCTCACTAGCGGTCTCGGGATGCATCACTAACGCAAGTTCTAGAATCTAAATGCTACCGGTACACTCATAAGCACTAATAATGAATGCTTTTCCTATCAAATCTAAAGGCGAACCTCACATATTTGGGTGGAAAATTTTTCTGAATGGTACGGTTTTGTGCTAGTCATACAACTCCTATCCATGAGACGCTTGTTAAGGCTAAAGTTTCACTCCTAAATGTTGTAAAAAAATTTAAATTTGGCGCTAAAATTACACTAACAAGTATTTCTCTTAGTTTTATTACACACCTACCATCGAACAAACAAACTCAAGTGCAATTGTATCCTATAAGGTATCATCATTTACCCTCCCCTTACACTTAGGATGAACATTGTCCCCAATGTTCAATTAAAGGATGTAAAAGAAAAACAAGTAAAAGAATGAAAACAAATACTCCCCTGATTTGTTCGGTGTGGATAGTGTGTCAACAAGGTTAGATCTTCCTCCAAGAAAAGGAACATTCAAAGCTTCCCTTCCAGAAAATAAATCATCTTCTTGTCATATATAACATGTTAAACCTGAGAAAACAATCAAGACAACCTCGCGTAAAATTGGTGGCAATCTATATATACTAACAAGTCCTAGAAAACAATGTAAGATATAATGCTTGTGGAATGAATGTTTGCAGATTTCCCGGAGTTTATAAAACTTAAGAATTAGCAAAAACTTTAAGACTCCATTAGAAAAACAAAACTCGCAAAATTTACAGAATTTTTCACATGACGCCGTCAGGTGTTAATTCCTGACGCCGTCAAAAGTGACCTGCAGAAATCTTTAAATTAAGTTTCCGGAAAATTTCTGAAAAAAATTATGTCCTACTTCCTGAAAAATTCTACAAAACATTATTATGACTCGATACAAGCATTTGACTCTAACAAATACTAATATACATGTTCATTTAGTATTGTGGCGAATCAAGATCAATTTCGTTCTTATAAACAAATTTGGGGTTTCCCCTTACACTTAGCTTTTGCAAAATACCTTTATATGAAGTTAAGACGAAGTTAAACGACAAAATAAAGCATTTTCACAATTTAGTTCGAAACATGATCTACCAACAATAAAAATAAAGCATGCATACGGAAGCAAATAACAATCAAACAAATAAAAATCACACAAAACATGGGTTGCCTCCCAAGAAGCGCTTTTCTTTATTTACGAGTCTTGTAGCTAGACTCAAGGTCATGGGTTATTACGTGACCTCATCATTGGTCTCATTCTCTAGGTCATCTCCAGTCTTAGTTTTGTATTCCGGACCTAATTGCAAACATTCCTTGTAGAAACCAAGTATTCTATTCATGACATAATCTACTCCTCTACGTCTATCCTCATCATTCCTATAATAAACCGCTTGCTTGTGTTCCTTTTCTATGTTTGATAGAAGGCGGCATTGTTCAGTCTTATAGGGCATTTGGTAAGCAATCTCATCATTCTCCTCCTTGTATCTAACTATCCCTAGGGATGGGTCATAACTCATCTTAGGGGACTCAACAAACGGTTTTCCGAACACTACTTGACTTAAGCAACCATCTATTACTAGACGAATATCCTCTACGATCACAAAGTCGGTAACATAAGTGAAGTTCCCTACAAAGTCATGCAACATTTTCACTCTTCCTACAAAGTTGCTCATCCAATTCGTGTTAGGCCTCATTCTATATCCAAGTTGCTTCTTCATTACCAATTATAATAGGTCCTAGTCATGACATTTATAGGAGACCTAAGATCGATATAAGCTTTCTACACATGCATATGCCCAATGTTGCATGATATGTTGATGTTAGAGGGATCACCTACTTTAATAAGGGGTGAACCAAGGATGTATGGTGTCTCGGGATCATCAAATAGATCCTTGTGATATTCCCGTTCTTCCTTGGTGGGTAACTTATCAAAGTATTCTTCAACGTTTTCTACTTCCTCTAACTTTTCGTCCTTAGTATCCTCAACTTCCTTAATCTCATCCCTAGTCCCGGTTTCTATTCCAACTTCATCCTTGTCACTTTCTTCTATATTCTTATCTATTGGCTTAATGGTGACAATGTTGACAAAGTGGACGTGTTTGGATGATGAGGGGTCCTTAATTTGGATTCCTCTATTAGTGTCCCAAGTGTCCTTCCTAGGTGACAGATGTTTAAAGAGTTTACTAGGACTTTTTATTTTCACAGGAGAGATTGGTTGAGTCATGATGGTGACAGATTTGACTTCTTCAGCCTGAATTGGTTTACTAATAGCGTGCTCTTTAATAGCGGTTAACAGATTACAAATCTTATCATTCATATTGGCCTGCTGTTGTCTAAATCGGGTCTCGAGCGTGGAAAGTTGTAATTCTTGAGAGAGAATGAACTTTCGCAAGGCATCTTTATAGCTTTGCTTAGGAGTGTTCTGAGGTGGGGACCATTCGAGTGGAGGAGAATCATCGAAGGATACGCTCCGAGTTTGGTATCCTCTGAAATTTGGCTTATCTTTCCATGCATCATAGGCCTCGCCAAAGTTTTGAGGACCTTGATTAGTGGCGAGCTCTCTATTCTTTGTTTTATCAGCGCGTGACGATGTGAATTACTTAAAAGCATGCTTTGGAAGTTCCATGCAGTTATGAGTTTCATGAGGGCCATTACACAACTTACATGAAGAAGTGATTTTGTTCACTTGGCTTGAAGGCTTAGGAGCTTCGTAAGATTTCATGAGAAACTTGACTTGGTCCTCAAGTTCCATGATCCTATGGTCGGGAGTGCTAGAATTGTTCGAAGGCAAAGATATTGCCTTGACCGTTTTGTTCAAATCACGGGGATCATTCCAACTTTAGTTGTCATAGAGAGCAAGATCTTCTATGAGTTCCCATGATTCTTCTGCACTTAGATCACGTAGATTGCCACCGGCCAATTGGTCAATGGTTCGCCTTGTGGAGAGATCGATATGGTCATAGAAGATTTGGACTTGGAGCCAAAGATCTATGCCATGATGAGGGACTTTTTGGAGTAAGTCCTTGAAACGAGCCCATGCTTCATATAGAGTTTCACCTTGACGTTGTTGGAACATCAAGATATCATTTCTAAGCTTGGTAGTTCTCCCCGGTGAGAAAATTGAGCAAGGAAATGAGTGGTGAGATCATCCCATGAGGTGATGGATCCCGCGGGTAAATGTTCAAACCATTGACTAGCTTGATCACGTAGAGAGAATTGAAATAGGCATAATCGGGTCGACTCTATAGTTACAACATCAAGGTCTATGGAATCTACGATTTTAAGGAAATCCTTGAGATGTTGATTAGGATCTTCGGAACGAAGTCCATGGAATACACATCCGCTTTGCACCAACCGGATGGTGTCGGATCGCAAGGGGAACACATTGGCTCCTTGAGTGAGCTCAATAGTGTTTCGACAGCCTTGGTGGCTAGGTCGGGAGTACTCTCCTAAAGTTCGGGGCCTAGGAGGTTGGTTTGCTAATGGTGGGTTTTGTGGGTGGTTTTGTTGTGGTGGGTTGATGGGTTCAAAGATGTTACCACCTTCCATGATGTCGGATGGTAAAGGTTACGAACAAAGACACGAAGAAATGAGATAGACTAAAGAAAACCTAAAAATAAAAATAAAATCTTACTAGAAAGGAATCTAGCAAGTAGACCTAATAAAAAGAAATCCTAACCTAGACAAAAACTATTCCCCGGGCTGCGGCTAGAGGTGCAAAAAAATCGGTTTTTTTCGGTTTTTGGTTTTTTAATAACCAGTTATAAAAAAACCAGTTTTTCGAATAACCAGTTTCGGTTCGGTTTCGGTTTTTCGGAATCGGTTTTCTTCGGTTATAAATGTTCGGAATCAGTTTTTTTCGGTTTTAAATTTTCGGAATCGGTTTTTTTCGGTTTTTTACCGGTTCGCTTTTTTTGGTTAAAAATGTTCGGATTCGGATTTTTTATTGGTTGTTTACCGGTTCGTTTTTTTCGGTTCATTTTTTTCCGGAATTTTACTAAAAGCTTCGAACATTTATTTAATAAAATTGTTAATTATCAAACATATAATTAAACAATATTCTCATAACTTTTATTTAAACAATACAATTATACAATCATAACTTTTATTTAAACAATACAATTATACAACAAAAAAATACAATCATAACTTTTATTTATACAATACAATCATAACTTTTATTTAAACAATACAATCATAAAAACATATAAATACTAATACATTTTGCGAGCTTCGGCATGGCCATCACCCGAAAACATATTAGTGTAATCAAGTATATCGAGCTTCGGCATTGCCATCACCCGTTATACTCAACTAGTCACTCAAGTCGTCAACAAGATCATTTTCTTCCAAAAAATCTTGTACATCTAAATCTTCAACTTCAAATTCTTCAAACTCACCTTCATCTAATTCGCCTTCGGTATTCGTAGTCGAAGACGAAGGTGATATCCCCGCTTCTTCTTCTTCTCTTATTATACCTTCTTCAACATCTTCATTTATTATTGGATCATCCAACGACGATTCATGTTGTATCCTATCTACTCCGTCCAAATAATCTTTCAAACATACACATACTTCCACGGATTCGCATGTTAGTCTTGTCCTTCTATCCGATATAATTCGACCACTAACCGAAAAGGCCGATTCGGAAGCTACCGTCGAAGCTTGGACCGCTAATAAGTCACGAGCCATAGCGGATAAAACCGGATATTGGATTTCCCTTTCTTTCCACCAAGCCAAAATGTCAAAGTTTGCAAACTCATTGGGACTTAAAGTTCTTAAAAAGTTTGTAGCCATATATTGTCCCAATTCGCTTGTTGGGGCCGATGATCGTTGACGCCTTGTAGCGTCTTCAAATAAAGAATTATAAAGGTTTATATTAATGTCTCTTGTCATTTGGGACGATCCGGCCCGCATTTGGTCAACAATTGGGTTTTGTTGGTGACCATATTTTGTTGCATAAATGCCAAACAATTTTTGAAAATGATCGTTAAATCTAAAAATTTGAGATTCTATATAGCCCACGTCATCACCGTCTAACCCAAAAGATAAGTCTAAATTTTCCATTATTTTTTTTATTAAAAGTTCTACACCTCCAACATTTAAACATGGATTAAGTCGATCCCAATCTTGGTCGCTTAGTATTATGTTGGACAAATTTTTATTAATAAGTTTTTGATTATAAGCATGTAAAGTCGCACGTTGTCGTAATATATTTTCAAACATCATGCAAGTAGAATTCCATCTAGTATTAATATCAAGGCAAGGTCCTAGGGGTTGTTCATTACATTGTTTACGAAAACGTTTATAGTTTATTTGTCGTTCGTTGCTCGATTTATATATCAATACTAATAAACCCCTAAATTTCGTATATAAACTATCACATATTTTTAATGCCGCTTGTACGGATAAATTTATAACATGAGCAACACAACGGGAATGAAAAAAAGCACCATCTAAAATAGGTTTTACACGTAATTTTAACAAGTCCATAGCTCTAGTATTATTTGATGCATTATCTAGTGAAATCGTAAAAACTTTATCATCTAAATTATATTCAATTAAAGTGTCATGCAAAATTTTTCTTAAATTACATCCCGTATGAGGATAACCAAATATTTTAAAAGCGATTGTCCGTTTCATTAATAACCAAGATTCGGGATTAAACCAATGAGCCGTAACGGCGAGATAAGAATTTCCCGTACCATGTGGTGCGGTCCAAGTATCCGTAGTTATAGAAACACCATATTTATAATTACGAAAACCTTCAATTATTTCTTTTTTAGCCGTTTTCCATAATTTAAAAGCATCACTTCTAAGAGTAGTACGACTTACATGTTGATACCGCGGTTGTAGCCTCCTTTTGATGATCTCCGTAAGCTTGACGTTGTCGAAGTGGTTGAATGGAAGCCCTTGTTGAATGACAAACTTCGTAAAATCAAGTCGAACCGCATCCGCATCATATATAAAAACTTGACCATCCGCACCAATAGTAGCTTGCGAACTAGTATTTTGACCCGCCTTACAACTACCAATATGATTCCTAAGTGTAGAGTTAGACCCGGTGCCATAAAAATGCCCACATTTCCGGCAACGCGCCTTTACATTACCATCTTTCATAACACACATATCGTAATTAGACCACACATCACCTTTTCGGGTAGTTGATCTAACAAGTTCAACATCATCATTTGTGTAATGTTTTCGGACATTGCTAGTAGCAACGGAGGGAGTAGTGGAAGCTTGTTGTGATTGTGAGTTTTCCATTATAGCGAAAATGCGAAATAGCGATTTTTGAGCGTTTTTGAGAGATTAGAGAAAGAAATGAGATTGTTTTTGATGTGTTTTCAACCCCAACACATTACCTCTATTTATAGTGCCTTAAAACTCCCCAAAACCCTCAAAAAATTCAAAAAAAACGGTCATATGGCTACTAGCCGTTTGGCCTCGGTATTTTAAAAAAAAACCGGAAAAAACCGGTTAAAACCGGTTAAATCCGATTTTTTTTCAAACGGTAACTTTTTTTTTTTTTTTTTTTTTTTTTTTTAAAAAAACGGTTATATTTTTTGAAAAAAACCGGTTAAAACCGGTTAAATCCGGTTTTTTTCAAACGGCTACTTTTTTTTTTTTTTTTTTTTTTTTTTTTTTTTTTTTTAAACGGTTATATATTTTTGAAAAAATCCGGTTAAAACCGGTTAAATCCGGTTTTTTTCAAACGGTAACATTTTTTACTTTTTTTTTTTTTTTTTTTTTTTTTAATTAAAAACAAATAAAACCGGTTAAAATCGGTTTTATTTTAAAACCGGATAAAACCGGATATAAAACCGGAAAAAACCGGTATATTATGAAAACTCATAACCGGTCTGACCGGTTCGGTTTTAGAAAACCGGACCGGTTTTTTAGAAAACCGGTTTTGTGAAAACCGGTCACCGGTTTTACTACCGGTTAAAAAAAAAACCGGGTTCGAACTTGCACCTCTAGCTGCGGCGCCAAAAACTTGATGCGTGGGATTGCACCCTCACAAAAGGTTTTACCTCTCAAGGGATCTTGAGAAGCTTACAACCCCCACCAGGCAGTGTAACTGATCGTTGTAGTATAGTATAGTGACAAGTACCGGGGGATTGATCATTCAACTCAGGAATAGTGTCGCTAGGCTTAGAAAGTCTACTAAACTAGGTCTAGAGGTGAGGGATGATTCTTTTTGTATTTTTTATATTTTTATAAAAGCAAGTAAAAATCTCGGGTTTTGAAGGAGTGGGCGGAATTAGTTGCTAGACAACTAACCCAATTTATCTAAAGATGCAATCAAAATAAAATAAAAGAAATGAAAATGAAACTATTAAACTAATGTGGTGTAACAATAATGAGGAAAGTTGTGTTTACTTAGGATTCATTACTCCCTAGATATCTTTTACAGGTTGATAGCTTGTTACAATTGCATGGATGACGGGTCATATTCCTTAATACTAGTCGTAGGGCCGTGTACAATATTCCCTTACTCTATAGGATCCTACTTCACTCCTATGTCGAGCCGTTAGAAGCTCCTAACATGGGATCATTAGAATTCTCCTACGCATTAAATACAACCAAAAATCGTAGTACACCTTCGATCATGTTTCTTAAGACGTTCAAGCAAGTTACCAATGGAAGTCTGCCAGTTTTCTTAAGCCTAACATCGAATACAATCATCCGTAACAATTATAAACAAACAATCAACCCATAATCAACATCTAGGTTTCACTACATCTAAGCAAACACAAAAGAAATCTAGCCTAGCATGTTAAATAAAAGATAAGCGTAAGATATAATCAAAAAACACATAGACATATTGAACGATTTGAAAGAGTACTTATCTTTAATTGAACATGAAAGATTTAAAGGGTTGAAACCCTTGAAAAAGCTGGAAAATTCGACTTAGGGTTTTTCCCTCAAAGTTGTACACTAATGAATGAAATTTGGAAAGCTATATATAGATTTTACAAGGTGACGGCGTCATGTATTAAGTTGTGACGCCGTCAACTTGCCGCCATAATGAAATCGTATTGCCTAGATCTACTTGTGATGCCGTCATGTGTGATTTTCTTCTGGGCCGTCACTAATACTTGGACCATGACGGCCTTGGATGACGCCGTCAGGTACTGTTCCCGCAAGGAAAATTGAGACTTTGCCGTTTTCTTCACTTTTATGCTCCAAAAACGTCCAAAATGCTTCCTTTTCCAGATTTCTCTCTAAAAGTACCTAAAATGACAAAAGGAACGATTTAGGGAAATATTTGATCAAATAATCACGAATCCGGGCTTAAATGACCCCTTAAAAGCGGTTCACTTTTCGCCTCATCACCGTCACACCCTGGGAATAGGTTTCGCCCAAAGCATCGGGCCAATGATCACCCATGACCCACGAATATTCGTGTAGTGCGCTAGAATGGAAAGAGCGCTCCGGCTGTCTTCTAGCAAGGCCCGTTCAATCCTGCGCTCTATCTCCGCCTGGGTGGAGATGATATTCACCAGGCTGTCTAAATCGCTAGGATCCCCTGCCCCCAAATCGAGGGGAAGATACCTTTGATATAGGATGTCGTCCCGTACTTGATTTGAAATCAATGGTTCCAGGATAGGTACCACTGGGGCCGGACTCCCCCTCGCTTGTATCATGTGCGTTGATTGACGAATCTCCTGGTTCACTCCTCTACTAACGGACTTTACTGGCCTGAAACTTTCAGTTCTCTTACTCGACTAGAGGATCCCCATCGCAGCGTTAGGCGACATTCATTGGGTAATTCCACATAAGACCACAAAGGCCATAGGTAACGGCTCTTATGCCTTTCCAGTAGAAATCAATCCAGAGACCGTCCGCTTCTCCTCCAAACTTCCTTCCTTTTCTTCGTGCCCGTTTCGCATGCGCTTCGCGCGCCATTGGCGCTTTGCTCTCCTTTTATTCTTCTTGCCCTGATCTTTACACCCCTGTAAAAAAAAAGAATAAAAAGAAGAGAAGACTGAACTGCATTATTCCCTTGACCCTTAATGAAAGGGGCAGGCCCACACGCCTTATTTGAGACTACTAAGGTAGGCGGTGAACTCTTTTATTAGGGAAGGGAAGAAGGGGCCTAAGTATCAAGCTGATCTTCCCCAAGAGCTCACATACCCCGTAGGCTGAGGAGCAAAAGGAGTAATTCGCCCGAGGAGGGTCTCGCGTCTGATTAGCGCAGCGCAGTAAACGGTGTTTACGCCAGAGGAGGGTGGTGAGAACCGTTGAGCCATTGGCTTGCTGAGCTATTATTTTACGACGGTAGGGACGATTGCTTCCATTACTGACCAGAAAGATTTCTAATGTCACCATTTCGATTTTTTCGGCAGGTTCAGACATGTCAATTCGACTGTGCTTGATGTCATCCTGATATTGACTACATGCGCGTTTTATCGGGTTGTGAGCGGCACACGCGTGACTTGGGTGTGCTGGCCCAATGGGTCGTGGCCCCCTGTTTCCCACTAATAGTTATTTTTACCCTTTTATAACTAACGCATGAGAGGGTAAGAAGTTGTGCTTTTAACTTGTAACTTTTACTTGTCACTACAAACGCTCCATTTTCTCTACTCTAAAACCGCCAACGGTTTTCTACCTTTGAAGGCTTTTCTTTTTTTACCAAGGTTTTTAAAAAGAAGATGGCGAATTTGTTCCTTCTTCTTTTAAGACAAGTCCTTTGTTTTGTGTGTGTGTGTGTGTGTGTGTGTATATATATATATATATATATATATATATATATATATATATATATATATATATATATATATATAGGGAAGGGATCAAGTAAGAAGAATAATTAAAATAAGAATGATAAGAAGTAATTCTAGCCACACATTTCAAATTAGGAGGAAAAATTTGAAGGAAGATGCATCCACTTTTGTAGGTGCATCTGAAATATGTGGTCGTGATTACTTCTTTTCATTCTTATTTTAATTATTCTTCTTATTTGATCCTTACTCTCTCTCTCTCTCTCTCTCTCTCTCTATATATATATATATATATATATATATATATATATATATATATATATATATATATATATATATATATATGTATTGTTCCTCCTATTGGATTTTTAAATGTCTTCTAAGAATAATTATGCTGCTGATAACCCTACTTAGGTAAAACCTCCCGAGTTTAAGAAGTTTTTGCCCGATCATGGGTAGATTGAGCCATATTCGCCTTAAGTGCCTAAACAGCATGAGAGGGATGATCGACCAACATCACTTGGTGTTACGCGTTCTATCTGAAATAGCTTGGGATTGTAACGTTATGCTTCAACTACATCCTTTCTATTTTGAAATATATCATCATTATGACATTGGTTTTACCCAAGTACATCCGTTGGAATATCAAAGGTTTAATGCCTTTATCCTTGCTTGTGTTAAGTTGAACTTGCCCCTACTTTACCTGTTTTCTGTCATATATTCTACCTGCGGAAATGTGGGTCATGCTGGATGGTGGAGAGGAGGTCTAATGGGAGGATGGTTTTACCATTAAAAATTTTATTGAAGGACGTGGACCGAGAACTGAACCGATGTAACTCAGTCAGTTTAAATTTTGTGTCGGTTGATCAATTCGACTCGGTTTAGATGATTTAGGTGTGGTTTTTCTTTTTGGCCCGAACAAACCGAACCAAAACCATAAACTTAACCTAATAAAGTTCGGTTCAGTTCGGTTCTTCTATTCGACTTGGTTTCGGTCCGTACGGGTGAATATATAGTTTTTCTAGAATAGAAAAAATGATAAAGATTAATAATTGAATAAGGTTTATCAAAATAAGCTAAAACATACGCTTTTTGAGAATCTTGTTCCCCCAGTCTAAGTTAAACCATAAACCCTAACTAAAAAAATCTTCGACCATCCAACAATGGCAGACGCTGTTTGCAGAGTCCTACGCGACGGAAAAGTTGACAGCGAACACGCTGCATCTCTCACAATTAACGACTCCCTTAACTCTCCGTTTGGTCCTACCGTCTTCAATTACATTTTCACTCAGCTCTCATCGTACATCTCATCCAATAAATCCCAATCAAAGTAAACCCACAACATTTTATTCACTATCTATTTTATTTTATATTTAAATTAATGTTTTTTATATTTGTTTCAGAGGTATTGTGATTGTGACATTTACTAGAAGTCCTTTGTTTACATTGGAGTTGTTGAAAAGCCGAGGAATCGATGTCGGGAAATCGCACGAATGGTTTTTTTTTTTTTTTTTTTTTTTTTTTTTTTTTTTTTTTATTATTATTATTTTTTTTAATAGATGAATGAATTGTGTATAGTGTGGAATTAAGTGAAATGTTGGGACAGGTTGAGGGTTGTGGATTGTTATACGGATCCATTGGGGTGGAAGGGATGGCTTAAGGAGCGTGGAGTGGTGAAGTTAGATGATTTGTTGGTTTGTGGAGAGATGTGAGGAAGTTGGATGATTTGTTATCTTTGATTCTTGCAACAGGGAAAGGTTGTTGTAATGTTTTTATGTCTTTCACTTGTAGATAATATAATTTTGTGTTGTAAACTAGCGAAATTTATAACTTTAGTTTTAGGTTTTGTAAATTTACACGTTTATTATTATTATTATTATTATTATTATTATTATTATTATTATTATTATTATTATTATTATTATTATTATTATTACAAATTCGTAACAGAGACTATAGCAATATTCCACATAATTAAATTCTTAAATTTAAAGTTTAAACACATATAAGAGCATATATAAATAGTACAAACATCATACTAAAAATCATAAAGCAACTATATAAAAATCATAAAGTAATTACAAAGCTATCAAACCGAACGATTATTAAATGTTTAACTTTTATCATTTTTTTATTTTATTTTATTTTTAATATTTAATCTAAATTTTTAAGCTTAAATTAAATAACCTTTAAAAAATTTTGTTTTTAAGAGAACAATCCTTATAATAACCAAAAATTATAACACTAGTTAAGATTATTTTAAAATTACCTAAAAGATGCGTCCAACACGCTTCCGTATCTGTCTGCCTCTTTGATCAAAATATTACCGGGTTACACCATTAGACTTCTTAATATGGTATTTCAACCCCAACCTATCCTTGTGAGACAGGTGACTTCTTTTATGGCTCCTTCAATAATATTCAGCACATCCTAATTTCGTTTCCTACAGTAGGCGTACGGTAGACAAATATTGATCCAATTGGAGATATCTTTTGGATAAGAGTAAAATAACCCCAACAAAATGTATAACTCCAGGGAATTATAAGGAAAGTAAAGACTTTTATTTATTCATAGTGAAAAATAGTACAAAGTTGATATGAAAGTTGCATGAGAAAGATGGAAACATGAAAGTGTAATTTACATCTGCATGAAAGGAACGATGCCTTTCTTATTACAACATGTCTAATATTTATATTACAACTTAGCTAAGCCTCATAACTTCAGCTCTTCACACCTGGCTCTTCACTTTTGGCATCTAGTCTTGAGTCTTGACATCTATCTTTTTTGTAGCTTTGTCATCTTTTAAAAGATCTACGTATCTTTAAACTTTAGGAACATGAATTCTATCTTCATTTTTTAGATAATATCAATAATTCCAAATTTCTTTTACTTGTTCACATGGCCTAGTCTTTTAGTGATTACCACTAATCTTTAATTATACCTTTAATCATCAGGGATTATTGTTATCTCTTTTCCCTTTGAGCATGCCGGACATATTTCTCCTCCTTCTTCTTGGTGATTTCTTTGAACACAAAATCTTCTTTGAGCATCTGGGCTTGATCTAATTACACCTCTTTCAATCCTTTTCATTCTCTGTTGGAGGTATGTTATAGCCCTTGGAGGTGATCTCCTTGCCGGAGCGATCATTATTGGGGGAAAAAGGCTTTCTCCACCATATGTCCTAAAATTCCTTTTTAGGGTTGTCTCCATTGCTTGTAAAATTATTCTTAATCCAATAGATCTTCTTATACGTATCCCTTCTAGGTAAAATCCATGAAATGGCTTTCTAAATGTCTCCATTTTTCTTTCTTTATCTTCAGCTTTTATTAGTTGGATGAAGTGGTACGCTGGATACCTGTATTCTTCATGGAAATCTGGTCCGGCCGACAGGAATTTCAGTATCAATTGATCTTTATAATTTATCATAGGATTATTCCTATAAAATTCTTTTAATGAACTTTGTAGCCACATTGGCATCTTGGATATTTCTGGGAAATTAGGGGTGTAAGATAAACTGAGTTTACGGCCCCAAATTCGTACCAGTATCTGATTTTGTCAGGATTGCAACCCTGCAAATAGGATTATACATATGATGACACGGACTGGCACTATAATTCTTCTTAATGGATAAATATAGCTTTAGTAAACTAAAAAATGAAAATGATAATTGTTTAAAAACTGAAAAAGTCATGATAGAATTACAGAAAACTATTATCTTTTACGGAGAAAAAAATACTATCGGAATTAGAAAATTTAAAGATTTTGCTAAATAAGTCTACTAGTCATAAAGAAAAAAGTAAAGAAACAATTGATTTTTCTACTAATACTCAAGATTGTTTACTTCAACAACTCCTTTCTCCTAAAATACCAAAAGTTTATAAAGATTATTAAACATGAGGATGGATTCAGATTTTGAAAATTATATACCACCAGATATAGATAGTTTGGTCACTAAAATAGGAGAAATAGATATAAATAATAATTTTGTAAATTTAAAAGGAGAAATTAAGCAAGAAAATTATGTGCCTAATGTGAACGATATACCAATTACTAGTACTTCAACAACTGTAACAAATGCATTTAATAGACCTACTGAAAGATATGCTGCTATTAAGACAACCATTAAAAAAGGAGATAAAGCAAAAGACGAGAAATATAAACCATATGAAAGTATGAAAAATGAACCTATTAACCCCTTTGGAATATATTTAGACCTTGATTGTGTTGACAATACTGAAGAAGCTATTGATAAATGGGAAACTGCCCATAGGACAGTTGTCGCAATAAATAAAATGGATATAGACATCTTAAAAGGATTTTTAGAAAGGACTTTATTAAATAGCGCTTTAAGATTTTGGCAAAATATTACCCCAGAGACAAGAAAAACTATATTTGAAAGAGATGATAATATAGCAAATATAATTACTAGAGCTGTGGAAGTATTACGATTAGAATTATGTGGTGAGGGAAATATTATTAAAGATACAGCCACGGTTCAAAAATATTCTACTGCTTTGTTGAGATTACAACTATGTGATATGTGTGAAATAGATAGGTATATTTGTGTATTCCAAGATTATTATTATCATATATATAATCAAGTCTCAAATACCGAAAGTTATTTGTCTCTATTTTTTGCCAAAATACCTGACCCTTGGGGGAATAAATTAATAGATACTTATCGACCTAGTACAACAAATACTCTAGGAAAAAGAATTACACATTTAAGAGATATACTAAGTGAATGGTGTGGGGATGTCATTTTAGCTAAAATGAGTAAAGGGTTAAAGAAAAGAACATCATTATATTGTGGTAATCCTAAAATGCCAACTATGATTGGGTGCGATATCTCATACTATTATGGAAAAATAAAAAAGAAATATAAGAAAAAGACCCATTATAAAAAGAAATATTTTAGAAAGAGGAAACCAAGATATTTTAAAAATGAGGGATATAAACACACTTTCAAACCCACCTTTAGGAGAAAAACAGGTCCTAAAACTTGTAAGTGTTTTACTGTCACAAAGAAGGACATTATGCTAATAGATGCCCAGAAAAGTTTAATAAAAACTTAAAGTTTTTTGAAATTGATAAGGATATTGAAAATATAATTGATAATGGTGATTTTATACAAACTAAAAGTTTTCAAGACATTGATTAGGATGAAAGCATTTTTATAATAACAGAAACTGAATATACTTCATCCAAAGATGAATAAACTAGGTTTACAAATTAAAAATAACATTTCAATAATGGATTCTCAAGAATAACAATTTGGAGAATATAAACAAGAGATTTTGATAGATAAGAAAAAGTTAAAACAAATACAACATGAAAACTTTTCTTTATCTAATCATGCGGGATTTAAGGTAAATACGTTACAAAAAATAGGTATAAGTCCTAGAAACCATCATCTTTACTATGGACTAAATATACACGAAAGAGCTTTAGATATAGACATAACTTCCAATAAAGTCATGATTCCTTTATTATCTAAAAAAGATATTCAAAATAAGCTTCAAAAAATAAAGCCCGAAATTAGAAATACATTAAGATGGGTACATGTTGGAGCTATACAAATTATTATAAAATCAACCTTCAAAGAAGGAATAGATACACCTATAGAACTAGCAATTATGGATAATAGAATACATAATAGAGAAGAAGCCTGCTTTGGCATCTTAAGTGGAAATTTACAATATGGAAAATTAAAATTTAATGTATACCTGAGAATTTCATATCATATACAAGATAAAGATTTTGATAAAACTTTAAGCTGATTGCAAGATTTTAAAAGAAGAGATTCCTTTAAACAACAAAATAGACCTTATTCGATAACTTATGCTATCTCATATGTTGTTTCTAATACTCATCATTCTAAATATTTTAGCATAAAAGATGTCATTGATTTTCCATTTTTATTCTATGACGTATGCCAAGTTCAGGTCCCCACCTTATCTAAAATAGAAGAAATTGATACTAGACCTTTAAGCTTATACTTATAGGATAAACCCCTTTTATTAAAAAACCAAATGATCCCTAAGCTTACTTTTACCAATCAAGGTGTTTCTAGTAGTTCAAATAGAGAACTATCTATTTCTAATAGATATGACAATTTTATAAATGCAAAAGTAGATACGATAAAAAATTATAAAATTCAAGGTGAATATTTTGATGGAAAAAAGTTTACATATGTCAATATATTAGTAGATACAGGAGCAAATGGAAGCTATATAAGTCATAAGCTATGTCGGAAACTATAAAAACATAAATTAGATGTGCCTCACCACTATACGAACTTTAATGGAGAATTTCACGAGATAAAAGAGGCAGTAGAAACTATAGTCAAGTTTGGTGAGGAAAAAAATTCCTCTAAGGTTACTGATAGAAAATGAAGGTGAAAATGATACCTTGTAAATCATGTTAGGATTAACATTTTTAGAAAATGTTAAACCATACAAAATAAGTTCTTATGGTTTAAAAATAACTTATAATGATAAGATAATATATATACCCAGATGACAAGCCGTAGTAGTGTTTATATCCCTATGGGGATTACGTATAAATTTTATAAATCAGAACATTTTGCCGCTTATATAGATAGTGGTGCTGGCTTCTGTGTATGTAAACCTGAATGTTACCCAAAAGAATACCATCAAGATCTTGAAACATACAGAGGAATTAGCTTTTCCAAAGAGGTCTCGTTGTTAAACAAAGGTATTAAAATCCATTGGTTACTGATATGATCTTATTTAATTAAAGGTCCAACATTTTATTTTTATGATTCGGGTTCAGATGTCTTATTAGGACAAAATTTCCTTGAAAGTTTTAATAAAGTTTTATTTGATATTGTAGCTTTTCAAGTTTTATTTAAAACACCATGCCATCATTTAATATATGTTAAAAGGATGAATAGAGCCTATGGGAGAAGTCTACCCATAAATTTTAAAAGACGAGAAAAACATGATGACATAGGATACAAAGGAAAGCCAATCCTTCAAAGAGGAAAGCTTTTATTAAAATATAAAAAAGATGAAAACCTTTTAGATTATCAAGTAAATCTCAGAAAACTTGATAATAGTATAGAAAATATAAAAGAAAAATTAAATAATTGTTATATTGATAATCCTTTAAAATTCTGGGATAAAAACCAGATAATGGCTAAACTAGAAATGAAAAACAAAGATAAAGAAATCAGGATAAAACCCATGAGATATAACCATGAAAACCAAAAGGAATTTTAGGTACAAATTAAAGAACTCTTAAATAGTAAACTAATAAGGCCAAGTCATAGCCCCTATAGTTCGCCAGCCTTTTTGGTAAGAAAACATACTGAGATAGCAAGAGGCAAAGCAACGATGGTAATAAACTATAAAAAGTTAAATGAAAATACAATATTTGATGGATATTTTTTACCACATAAAGAAAGTTTAGTAAATTGGGCTAGAAATAAAAAGATATTTTCTAAATTCGATTGTAAGAGTGGTTTTTGGCAAATAAAAATGCATCCTGATAGTATAGCATACACTGCATTTTCTACTCCACAAGGCCAATATGAATGGTTAGTTTTACCTTTTAGATTAAAAAATGCTCCTCAAATATTTCAGAGGAAAATTGATATTATTTTTAAAGAATATGATTTTATTTTTGTTTACATTGATGACATTTTAGTCTTATCTGATGATATAGGCACTGGTATGTGCTAATTCACATACCATTTTACGGCCAAATACCGACCCAATTAGACTATTTTGCTAAATAAATGCCATAGAAACATGTGTTTTATGTTTGTGAATATGAAGGCACGGATTAATCACAAAAGGACGAAAAATCATGCAAATACCGGAAAATCGGGCACGAGAGTGGAAGAAGGTCAAAAAGTCAAAGCCGAGATCAAAAAGTCCATTTCACTCCTTCATGAATTCAAGTTTGGCAGAATTAGTCCTTGAAATATGCTTTTGAAGAAATTCAAATTCAGCCCTTGCACTTTCAGATTATTACACATTTGCTCCTTATATGTTTATATAAACTAAAAATCTAAAAAGCTTAATCCATTACCAAGGTCCAATTTGTTTAGTCCAAATAAATATACCTCAAACCCAAAGCCCAATCATTCTTTATCCAGCCCAACTCACCATCCAAAACCCAATCCACTACCCGGTCAACCCCCACTTAAAATGGTCAATGGTCAAAATCAATAATAAAATAACCCTTTACCCAATTCCCGCCCCCAAATTAACATAAACCCAGAAGTTACTGTTCCCCACATGAACCCTAGATCCCCAATTTAATTAATTACTGCAATTAAGGGCATAAGGGTCAAATTATTGAGCTTCTAGAACTGAGTCAATGTATCAGAAGCATGTCAGAGCATAGAAGCACACGTATGGGCTATGTGGCATCACACTATTGGATGGAACGCGTCATGATATATGATCTAAGGGTTGATATGATGAGGGATATGATCAAAAGGCTCAGATTGGCACTCAGAAAGCACACCACATGGATTGCCAAGCTGGCAATCCGTGGCTATCCTCCTCTAGAACCTTCAATTCAATAGTATAAATAGATGTGTTAGGATGTTGTATTTAGGGTGGAGTTTTCGAATAGCGAAGCTCTGCCAAAATGTTTTCTTAGTTGTAATCAGTTGTAACTCTTCTTTATTTTAATGAAATTTAGCTTTTTAATACATCAATTCTGCTTATTCTATTGTTACTTGTTATTGATTTCAGTTAATATCCTTAAGTTTTCAGTAAATCAGTTAGGTTACAATTCATTAGAGTTAGTTTAATTTTCAGTATTGAGTTTCATTTAAAATTTTCATTCATACCAGAAAATAAGTAGAAAATTTACTAAAAATACTGTTTCATTTATCTAAATTAGTTTTTCAGTTTGTTCAATCAAGTTTTTAAACATTCAGTTTTTTGATTTGCAGAAATTTATAAAACAGTTTTCATTCAAAAAAAGTAGTTTTAACAATTTATCCAAGCATTGTCAATTCAGGTTTGAACCTGAGGTTAAGAAGTAAGGTGCTGTTGGATTGATAGTCTAAGAGGAGTCAAGGAAGCCTCTGGCCTGTCTAAAGACAGGCAAGCAAAGGGAACCCCCTCTGTACTAGCTGAGGGGGGATTTAATTGGTAATTTTTGATTTTCATTGCTACTTCTTTGAATCTGTTTAGTAATTAGAGTAGTACTGAGATTTTATTGTTTCATTGTTACTCTTTAGCTGTTGATTTAGATGTTATTGCTGTATTAGAGCTTGTTTGATTAGTTGAATTCATTGTTTTGCTAGAATTGAGTTTTATAGCCTTTATAGTTCAACTGTCTTATTGATTGATCTGAGATTTGTGTGTTGTATTTCTGCTGGATTATGCTCTTTTAGCCTATTAAATCAATATCTCTTAGTATTAGTTCAGCTTGTTTGATCATTTGCATGATTATTTGCAGCTTGTTACATCATCTCTAAGTGTAATCTGTTGGTTCAGGGGTGTTTGGATATGTTATCTGTTTAGTGTTGCAGTGGTTCATTTGGAGTTTTATTATCACACATAAGTAAATCTAGTATAGTAATAGGGATTTATAGCATAAAAACAGTTTGTGAAAACATAAAAAGTCAATTGGAGATTTCATTCATTAGATAACAGTAAGATTCATTTGGTAACAGTTAGTGTAGTTAAGTGATTTGTAGCATCTTAGTTTTAGTTAGTTTTTATTAGCTTAAGTTTAGCTTAAATATCATTTGTAGACAAAGAATCTAGCAATTGAAATTAGTAAAGGTCAAAGTAGTATATCAGTGATATAGTCAACTGTCACAGTTACTTTATTACCTTATGCAGCTGAATTTGGACAAATTCTAGAGTAGTATAAGAGTGATACTGAGTAGAATTCTAGTTAGTTTGTAATCTCTGCTTAGTAGTGAAGCTGTTGGCCAAAATCTTGTAGGTCTTAGCTTATTAGAACTGCTTCTAGTGAACTGCTTATTAGGTGTGTTAACATTGATTTCTGTTGGGCTGCTATTAATTGTTTGAGCTAGTGATTGAGATTCATTGGTTTTTATGAGTTTATTAATAGTTGTATGAGTACTGTATATGATTTGCTTGTTCTGGTTTATGCATTTTCCCTAACAGCTTATTGGTTGCTTATACTAGACTGCTTAATATCTTTGATCTTGTGAATCTGTGTTTCTTTTCATCTCATTTCACTTTTTATCAGTTCATTTTAGTATATTTTACTTGAGTTTCAAGTTTGGTTCAGTTTTGTGGCAAGTGCTTATAAATAAGCACTTGCCATAAGCTGATTTGGCTTGAATAAGCACTTCTGCTTATTAATTTTTATCCAAAATTTTTATGCAACATTTCCATATCATTTTTGATTTTCTGGAATTTTTCCAGATTTTTCCAAGTTATTTTACTATTTTTCTTAATATTTCTTCCTTATAAATCATTTTTAAATACCAAAAATCCATAAAAAAAAAAAAAATCAGAAAAAGCTTTGAAAAATACAAAAATATTTTTAGAAATTCTTTTATAATATTTTAGAATTTTCAGAATTGAATTTTCATTTTTCCATTTTATTTTTCTATTTTTCTTTATTTTTAATTCATTTTTAATTCCAAAAATAGAAAATAAATTCTAGAAAATAAATAAAAACTCAAAAAAATATTTTTCTTTTTCTTAAAATTATTTTTATTAGTTTAATATTTTTAGAAAATATTTTCAAGTTTGTAGCATCATTTTTCAATAAACGTTATGTTTTAAAATTTGCGGTTGCATTTCCGTTTTTACGTTTTTTACTTTGGTGCATAATTAGCTTGTACTCTTTGCATATTTCATTATTGTTAGTGATTACTTGAATATCTTGATTATTTTTTTACTTTCTCACTTTTCAATTCACGGTTTCACGAATCGGTATTCTCGATTCCATTCGCCTTCGTTGGGAAACGACTTGGGTGATCCGTATTTTACGCGGATCACCTCGATACTATACTATTTATTATATAATTGGTTTTCACGACGAATCAATTTTTGGCGTCGCTGCCGAGGAAGGCCAAAGTGAATTTTTGAATATCGTTTTGAAAAATCGTGTTTTGTTAAGCCTTTCTCTACTTTGTATATATATCTCTATAAAATTGAAAAATTCAAAACACTTTTCCTAAAGTGTTTACAAAATACCAAAAAAAATAATAAAATTTACAGCCTCGACTCGACCGAAAGGAAGGGCGTTGTAAAACAAAAAAGTCTCACAATATAACGAAAACGTAATTTAGTTGTTTATCGGATTATTTCAATTACTACAACCGAATAAGCGGGAAATACGGATAGCTAAGACATTAAATTGCTAGCTGAAGAGAGATCCATTCTTCTCTCCCGTCCCGTCGCGCGTGGTTTTGAAAGAAACGGTTTTCGATTAACGTTACGTTTTAAGAAAAGAAAAACAAAAGAAATAAAAAGTTTTGTGATAAATATATAAAAAAACAAAAAGATTCTCTTTTCTCTTTTCTTTTTCATTTTCTTTTTGCTCGTGGTGTATGCACACCCGTTCTTCTTTTGAGAGTCTTACGTCTCCGTTCTCTAACCCCGAGCGGGTTTTACGACATATGAGTCGGGTTCATTTCCTTGACGACGAGGAGATGAACCAAAACGAACACAACGGACCCCCGCCGATGGGTGGTCCGCAGCACAATGTTATCCCGCCGATGGGACAACAACCGGCATTTGATCCACGTCCGATGGAAGAACAACTCCAATCACCATTCAATGGTGTGAGGAGAGCTATTGTGATTCCGGACATCAATGCCAACTTTGAGATCAATCACGGATTACTCAATTTGATCACGGGTTCGTTCACGAAGACCCCTATGCTCACATCAGAAATTTCACCGACATCACTGAGACTATTAGAATGAACCAAGTTCCTCACGATGTGGTGAAATTGAAGTTATTTCCTTTCTCCTTAAAAGGAGCAGCCCGGACTTGGCTGGAAAAGGAACCGCCTAATTCGATTCACACTTGGAATGATCTCGCTTCCAAGTTTGTGAATTACTTCTATCCTCCCTCTAAAACTTCTAATCTACGTTCTCAAATCTTTCGGTTCCAACAAGCTTTTGATGAGACATTTAGTGAAGCTTGGGACCGGTTCAAAGATTTGAAGGAAAAATGTCCGAACCATGGGTTCACCGACCTTCAGCAGATTGATACGTTTTATAATGGGTTATGTCATGCTGACCAAGACTCACTCAACTCTGCTGTGGGTGGTAACTTGTTGGCTAGGAACACGAATGATGCTTTCATGATAATTGAGAATAAAGCTCGTGTGAGAATGTCAAGGAATAAACCTCAAGTGTCTAATAATGGTAAAAATAATGATGAATTGGTAAGTATGATTGTGGCTTTAACAAAGAAAGTTGATGCAATGTCTATTGAAAAACCAAACCATCAAGTCAACGTGGTTAGTCACGGTTGTGAGACTTGTGGTGGTCCACATTTGTATTATGAATGTCCTGCCACCGGTGCCTTTTCTCAAGAAAACGCATATGCTGCAAATATGGGTAACAACGGTCACCCACAACCTCAAGGAGACCGTAATCTCCTCAGCTACCGTTCACCTCATTTTCTTGGACCATCCGTTCTCGAACAACAAAACCAAGTCAATCAAGTCAACCAGAATCATAATGTGGTGAATTGTAATAATCAAGGAATTCAAAATCAGAGTCGAGCTAATAACGGTTTTAAAATCATAATCAAGGGTTTAATGAAAATCGGGGTTTTCAAGGTAATTACAATCAAGGCCCGCCTCAAGGGAACAATTTTCAAAACCAACAAAACTTTGGAAACCCGGGGAATTTTCAGAACGCTAATCATGGAAATCAAAATCATGGTAATTTCCAAAACCGTGGGCAGAATTTCAACAATAATCAAAATCAAAGTGTTATTCAAAATCCGTCGCCCACGAAAGATTTGATTAAGCAATTGATTCAAAACCAACAATATTTTATGGCAAAATATGAAGAGTCAACACGGTTGTTTGGTAATCAAATCAGTGATATTAACAAACGTTTAAATGATCGACCCTCGGGTTCGCGTATTACATCTTTGCCAAGAAACACGATCGCAAACCCGAGGGGCGAAGTTAAGGCGATCATAACTCGCAGTGGTGCTCAATATGATGGACCCACAGCTCCTACTACCTCTTCTTCTTCGTCTCCGCCTAAGGTAGTGGACTGTGAGACCGAGGCGACAAAGGACCCGGTTCCTCCTATTAATAATGGAGGAGCTGAAAACGTCCAACCTCCGGTTGTCCAAAAGTCAAAGATAAAGAAAAAGTCATTTTTGAGAATAATGTGAAATACAAGTCTAAATTGCCATATCCGTCACGATTTAACGATGAAGAGCTCCGTGCAAAGTCTAAAAAACAAATGGAAAAATTTTTGGATATTTTTCAAAAGTTGCACTTTGATATAAGTTTTATGGATGCTCTCGTGTACATGCCGAAATTTGCTTCCACGTTCAAAAACCTCATAAGTAATAAAGAGAAATTGCTTGAATTAGCCGAAATGCCGATAAATGCTCAATGTTCCGCGATTCTTCTCAAGAAGCTTCCCGAAAAGCTTGGTGACTCGGGAAAGTTTCTCATTCCTTGTTCATTTAAAGATCAAGAAGTTTGTAACGCCCTGGCCGATTCAGGTGCGAGTATAAACCTCATGCCATTATCGATCTACGAACAACTTGGAATGGGGGCTCTTAAACCGACGAGAATGACTTTGGAGCTTGCTAATCGATCGATCACTCATCCAGTTGGAATTGCTGAAGACGTTTTTGTTCGTGTGAATTCGTGTACTTTTCCGGCAGATTTTGTTGTTGTCAATTTTGAAGCTGATCCAAGAGTTCCTCTAATACTAGGGCGACCGTTTTTACGAACCGCTAAAGCCCTAGTAGACCATTTTGAGGATACTCTAACTTTACGACATGATGACGGTATTATGATTTTTAAAGCCGATGCTTCAAAATTAAAGAAGTACTCCGTCAAAAGTGTTGATGTTTGCAATTATTCTTTTGATGATTTTGTAAAAACTTTCGTCTTCGACTCTTCCCTATCATTTCCTCTGATTAAGGAATATGATTCTCTTTGGGAAGAGGTCGATGAATTTCTTGCAATTGAAACGATTCTGATTTCTGAGATTGACGAATCTTACTTTGATTTGGAGGGGGATATTATTTTTCTTGACAATTTGTTGAACGAAGAACCGTCAATCCCTCCGGATAAAGTTCAGACGAAGATTGAGCTTACAATTGACGATCCTCTTAAGCCCGAGCTCGAGGAATTTTTACCAGACTTTGAGAGTTTTACCTTTACGACTGAAGAAATAAGTGGCAATCCCACTTATCGTCCTGATTTTTCTGATCCGACATTTGAAGCTTTTCATTTCTATCACTTGGAAGAGACGAGTTGTGGCAGTACCACTTCTCATGCTTTTATCTCTCTTCCGGAGTTTGAGTCATTTCGTTTTGATGAATTTGAATTTGAAATTGAAAAGTTTTCTGAACCTGAATATGAAAGTTTCAATTTTGATCTTGAAGTTGATCATGATCCGGGTGGTGTGTTTAAAAATGAGAATTTGAATGAAAAGTTTATCCCAACCCTCCCACCTGGAAAAGATTTTAAAAGGAGCTTAAATGATAAAATTCATAATTTCCCAATTATGAAATTTTCTTTTGATGAAGATGAGTTTTTCAAGATTGTTATCATGATCTTCTTGCCATTTGTAACATTTGATGTGGTTTCTCTTATCCTTCACTCCGTGGGGAGTGAGGATGTTGTTTTTGACCCTGGTATCGTTTTTCAAAGTTTTCAACATTATAATACCAACGGTTATCTCTTCGGGATGGAACTTTCAAATAACTCACATGTTTTTCAAATATTTTGAATGAAAGCCCAAATGAGATTATTTTTCCATGGATTTTTCCCCAAGGACGAATTAATTCGGGGATCGAGTCAAGCTACGTGACTCGGAAATAAAAAACAAAGCGCTTCGTGGGTGGCAACCCATGCTTATCCAATTTCTTCTTCTTATTTTCTATTTTCTAACGAATAACGTGAGGAGGGGGTGCCTCTTTTACTCTTGTGTTTCGTGGTTGTTTGTGATGTTTGTTACGATTGTCCACGATTTATGAAGACTCTCGTGCTCGTTATCTTCTCTACGCTCGAGTTTCATTCATCGGTGCTACTTGGAAATCCTATATCCGTGAATCTTGTCGACTAACGTTTTCTTTGGCATAATTAATAAACGGCCTAGAATTTTGTTAGGATTACCTTAACCCGTAAAACATTGAAGACAATGTTTCGTTCTAGTCTGGGGGAGGGTGAATCTTCGATTCGATTTGACCTAGCATTTTTCACATGTCGTGCACTCTTGCAACTCTGTTTTTCCACCAAAAATAAAAAATTGAAAAATTGAAAAATTTCAAAAATTTTGATGAAAAAGTCATGTAAAAGTACGAAAAAATGAGAAAAAGTTGAAAAATATTGTGCAAAAATATAATAAAGTTTGAATAAGTGTTTTGACACCTTGTTGACTTTCTTGCTGGCGAGAGTAGGAATAAATATTTTGACTTGACCGGGCGTGTTGAGCCCTAGCTTGTTCCCTTAACCAATGATGATCACATAAGCTTGTGCTAGTCTTGTACACTAGGAGCTATAAAATGCGAATTCTTTCTTAAGAATCTGCAAGTTCCCGTACTTGACTTTATACATGCGTAGCTTAAAAGCTTTCGCTAGTCTTTTACATCAGGAGCTAGAAAACGCGAATTCTTCTTCTAGAATTTGCAAGTTTCCGTTAATGACTTTATATATGCGTGGCTGATTATCGGCTAAGTATTCGCTGGTTTCATTATTTGGAATCTTAAATTGCGAAGAGCGAGAAATGATAGAGTTTATTTAGAAGTTAGATGTTAAACGTGGAGTAGTGGTTCTCTTTAGAGCTCATAAGAGGTACTTGTGGCTTTTTACTCCCATCAGAAACGTCACCAATATATAATAGATGTTCTAGGTTAATTAGTGGTATTTCGGTTTGAATAATATTTAGTTCTTTGTTTTCTTAAGAGAATTTTTGCTTTAGAAGTTGGGTACATATCAAGGAATATCAAAAATAAGAGCAAAAAGTGAAAAAAATCAAAAGTCAAAAGTTGATTATCTATGTGGTTTTGGAACTACCCGATAAGCTTCCATTGATGTTATGAGAAAAGTCAAGAAAAGAAAAAAAGTGAAAAGTATGAAAAAAAAAATATGAGAAAAGTGAAAAAAGTGAAAAATGAAGAAAAGTGAAAGTTGTATCGAATAAGAGCTTGTATGTAAATAAGTTGTTGGCGCATGAGGTGCATGTGTTTGATTAGTAATCAATTACATGAGATGCACGTGTAGTACTCCGCAACTTATATTTCTGATATTGTATGTACCATTCCTTGATGTGGACCGAATTTCTATTGCAGTGGTTCTTAAGAGAAAATGGAAAACTACTTATCGTTTTAACTTAGGTATCACTATCGGACTAAAAATTATTGAAACGACAAAATATGAAGCAATTCATTTCTCAACAAAATAAAATATTGAGATACAAAACCTAGGAAATGGGAGTAAGGAGTTTCCACAAGTAACTGTTATGAGTAGTGTTAGCATCTAATTTGTAGATAAGCTGTGATCTCGTTCGTACGCTTAGTTTGGGGACTTGTGAAAAATCAAGGATGACAATTTTTATCCGTATGGTCACTTCTTAAATAGAAGTGTTTCTACTCGTTGACCCTAATAATTATTGCAAAATAATGAAAGTTCAACAAACCGTCACAAGTATGAAGTATGGAAAATACAAAAATAGAAAGTATAAGTGGAATAAAGGAAAATTTTGGAAAACGGAGCATTTTCGGGAATAAATGATTTTATTACTTCTTTCGAACATCCTTGCTACTTTACAAAGTTAGTAGGAAGAGTATCAAAATTATTTATCTCTTAAGCGTGAATTGATCACATTGCGTGAGGACACGACAATACCTTAGTCTGGGGGATTTTGGTATGTGCTAATTCACATACCATTTTATGGCCAAATACCGACCCAATTAGACTATTTTGCTAACCAAATGCCATAGAAACATGTGTTTTATGTTTGTGAATATGCAGGCACGAATTAATCACAAAAGGACGAAAAATCATGCAAATACGGAAAATCGGGCACGAGAGTGAAAGAAGGTCAAAAAGTCAAAGCCGGGATCAAAAAGTCCATTTCAGTCCTTCATGAATTCAAGTTTGGCAGAATTAGTCCTTGAAATATGCTTTGGAAGAAATTCAAATTCAACCCTTGCACTTTCAGATTATTACACATTTGGTCCTTATATGTTTATATAAACTAAAAATCTGAAATGCTTAATCCATTACCAAGGTCCAATTTGTTCAGTCCAAATAAATATACCTCAAACCCAAAGCCCAATCATTCTTTATCCAGCCCAACTCACCATCCAAAACCCAATCCACTACCCGGTCAACCCCCACTTAAAACGGTCAATGGTCAAAATCAATAATAAAATAACCCTTTACCCAATTCCCGCCCCCAAATTAACATAAACCCAGAAGTTACTGTTCCCCATATGAACCCTAGATCCCCAATTTAATTAATTACTGCAATTAAGGGCATAAGGGTCAAATTATTGAGCTTCTAGAACTGAGTCAGTGTGTCAGAAGCATGTCAGAGCATAGAAGCACACGTATGGGGCTATGTGTCATCACACTATTGGATGGAACGCGTCATGATATATGATCTAAGGGTTGATATGATGAGGGATATGATCAAAAGGCTCAGATTGGCACTCAGAAAGCACACCACACGGATTGCCAAGCTGGCAATCCGTGGCTATCCTCCTCTAGAACCTTCAATTCAATAGTATAAATAGATGTGTTAGGATGTTGTATTTAGGGTGGAGTTTTCGAATAGCGAAGCTCTGCCAAAACGTTTTCTTAGTTGTAATCAGTTGTAACTCTTCTTTATTTTAATGAAATTTAGCTTTTTAATACATCAATTCTGCTTATTCTATTGTTACTTGTTATTGATTTCAGTTAATATCCTTAAGTTTTCAGTAAATCAGTTAGGTTACAATTCATTAGTTAGTTTAATTTTCAGTATTGAGTTTCATTTAAAATTTTCATTCATACCAGAAAATAAGTAGAAAATTTACTAAAAATACTATTTCATTTATCTAATTTAGTTTTTCAGTTAGTTCAATCAAGTTTTTAAACATTCAGTTTTTTGATTTGCAGAAATTTATAAAACAGTTTTCATTCAAAAAAAGTAGTTTTAACAATTTATCCAAGCATTGTCAATTCAGGTTTGAACCTGAGGTTAAGAAGTAAGGTGTTGTTGGATTGATAGTCTATGAGGAGTCAAGGAAGCCTCTGGCCTGTCAAAAGACAGGCAAGCAAAGGGAACCCCCTCTGTTCTAGCTGAGGGGGAATTTAATTGGTAATGTTTGATTTTCATTGCTACTTCTTTGAATCTGTTTAGTAATTAGAGTAGTACTGAGATTTTACTGTTTCATTGTTACTCATTAGCTGTTGATTTAGATGTTATTGCTGTATTAGAGCTTGTTTGATTAGTTGAATTCATTGTTTTGCTAGAATTGAGTTTTATAGCATTTATAGTTCAATTGTCTTATTGATTGATCTGAGATTTGTGTGTTGTACTTCTGCTGGATTATGCTCTTTTAGCCTATTAAATCAGTATCTCTTAGTATTAGTTCAGCTTGTTTGATCATTTGCATGATTGTTTGTAGCTTGTTACATCATCTCTTAGTGTAATCTGTTGGTTCAGGGGTGTTTGGATATGTTATCTGTTTAGTGTTGCAGTGGTTCATTTAGAGTTTTATTATCACACATAAGTAAATCTAGTATAGTAATAGAGATTTATAGCATAAATTTCATTCATTAGATAACACTAAGATTCATTTGGTAACAGTTAGTGTAGTTAAGTGATTTGTAGCATCTTAGTTTTAGTTAGGTTTTATTAGCTTAAGTTTAGCTTAAATATCATTTGTAGACAAAGAATCTAGCAATTGAAATTAGTAAAGGTCAAAGTAGTATAGCAGTGATATAGTCAACTGTCACAGTTAGTTTATTACCTTATGCAGCTGAATTTGGACAAATTCTAGAGTAGTATAAGAGTGATACTGAGTAGAATTCTAGTTAGTTTGTAATCTCTGCTTAGTAGTGAAGCTGTTGCCCAAAATCTTGTAGGTCTTAGCTTATTAGAACTGCTTCTAGTGAACTGCTTATTAGGTGTGTTAACATTGATTTCTGTTGGGCTGCTATTAATTGTTTGAGCTTGTGATTGAGATTCATTGGTTTTTCTGAGTTTATTAATAGTTGTATGAGTACTGTATATGATTTGCTTGTTCTGGTTTATGCATTTTCCCTAACTGCTTATTGGTTGCTTATACTAGATTGCTTAATAGCTTTGATCTTGTGAATCTGTGTTTCTTTTCATCTCATTTCACTTTTTATCAGTTCATTTTAGCATATTTTACTTGAGTTTCAAGTTTGGTTCAGTTTTGTGGCAAGTGCTTATAAATAAGCACTTGCCATAAGCTGATTTGGCTTGAATAAGCACTTTCGCTTATTAATTTTTATCCAAAATTTTTATGCAATATTTCCATATTATTTTTGATTTTCTAGAATTTTTCCATGTTATTTTACTATTTTTCTTAATATTTCTTCCTTATAAATCATTTTTAAATACCAAAATCCATAAAAAAAATCAGAAAAAGCTTTGAAAAATACAAAAATATTTTTAGAAATTATTTTATAATATTTTAGAATTTTCAGAATTGAATTTTCATTTTTCCATTTTATTTTTCTATTTTTCTTTATTTTTAATTCATTTTTAATTCCGAAAATAGAAAACAAATTCTAGAAAATAAATAAAAACTCAAAAAAATATTTTTCTTTTTCTTAAAATTCTTTTTATTAGCTAAATATTTTTAGAAAATATTTCAAGTTTGTAGGATCATTTTTCAATAAACGTTAGGTTTTAAAATTTGCGGTTGCATTTCCGTTTTTACGTTTTTCACTTTGGTGCATAATTAGCTTGTACTCTTTGCATATTTCATTATTGTTTGTGATTACTTGAATATCTTGATTATTTTTTTACTTTCTCACTTTTCAATTCACGGTTTCACAAATCGGTATTCTCGATTCCATTCGCCTTCGTTGGGAAACGACTCGGGTGATCCGTATTTTACGCGGATCACCTCGATACTATACTATTTATTATATAATTGGTTTTCACGACGAATCAGGCACACACTTGAAATACTTAGATATTTTTGTAGATTTATGTATTAAAAATGGCCTAGCCCTATCAGAAAAAAAACAAATTTACTTCAAAAAGAAATTGAATTTGTGGGAATGAAGTTAGATGGTAATGGAATAGAACTCCAAAGCCATATTCTTGAAAAAATATAATCTTTCCCAGATAAATTAATTGACAAGAAGCATGTACGAAGTTTTCTTGGTATACTTAACTATGCATCAGATTTTATCCAAAATCTAGCGGAGCTAAGAAAACCATTTCAAAAATTACTCAAAAAAGATAAGATATTTAGCTTTGATAAAGGCCTAGAAGGACATGTAAGAAAAATAAAAAATCTTTGTAAAGATTTACCAAAACTACAATTACCGAAAGAAGATGATGATCTAATTTTAGAGACTGATGCTTCTGAAAATAATTGGAGTGGTGTACTAAAGAAAATAGAAGGACTTGTAAGTGTTTTTACTATCACAAAGAAGGACATTATGCTAATAGATGCCCGGAAAAGTTTAATAAAAACTTAAAGTTTTTTGAAATTGATAAGGATATTGAAAAAATAATTGATAATGGTGATTTTATACAAATTAAAAGTTTTCAAGACATTGATTCGCATGAAAGCATTTTCATAATAACAGAAACTGAATACACTTCATCCGAGGATGAATAAACTAGATTTACAAATTACAAATAATCTTTCAATAATGGATTCTCAAGAAGAACAATTTGGAGAATTTAAACAAGAGATTTTGATCGATAAGAAAAAGTTAAAACAAATACGACATGAAAACTTTTCTTTATCTAATCTTGCGGGATTTAAAGTAAATACATTACAAAAAATGGGTACAAATCCTAGGAACCATCATCTTTACTATGGACTAAATATTCAAGAAAGAGCTTTAGATATAGATATAACTTCCAATAAAGTCATGATACCTTTATTATCTAAAAAAGATATTCAAAATAAACTTTAAAAAATAAATCTCGAAATTAGAAATACTTTAGGATGGGTACATGTTGGAGCTATACAAATTATTATAAAATCAACCTTCAAAGAAGGAATAGATACACCTATAGAACTAGCAATTATGGATAATAGAATACATAATAGAGAAGAATCCTGCTTAGGTATCTTACGTGGATATTTACAATATGGAAAATTAAAGTTTAATGTATACCCGAGAATTTCATATCATATACAAGATAAATATTTTGATAAAACTTTAAGCTTATTGCAAGATTTTAAAAGAAGAGATTTCTTTAAACAACAGAATAGACCTTATTCGATAACATATGCCATCTCATATGCTATTTATAATACTCATCATTCTGAATTTTTTAGCATAAAAGATGTCATTGATTTTCCATTTTTATTTAATGATGTATGCCAAGTTCAAGTCCCCACTTTATCTAAAATTGAAGAAATTGATACTAGACCTTTAAGCTTACACTTACAGGATAAACCCCTTTTATTAAAAAAACCAAATGATCCCTAAGCTTACTTTTACCAATCAAGGTGTTTCTAGTAGTTCAAATAGAGAACTATTTATTTCTAATAGATATGACAATTTTATAAATGCAAAAGTAGATACGATAAAAAATTATAAAATTCAAGGTGAATATTTTGATGGAAAAAAGTTTACATGTGTCAATATATAAGTAGATACAGGAGCAAATGGAAGCTATATAAGTCATAAGCTATGTAGGAAACTACAAAAACATAAATTAGATGTGCCTCACCACTATACGAACTTTAATGGAGAATTTCACGAGGTAAAAGAGGCAGTAGAAACTATAGTCAAGTTTGGTGAGGAAAAATTTCCTCTAAGGTTACTAATAGAAAATGAAGGCGAAAATGATACCATGGAAATCATGTTAGGATTAAAATTTTTAGAAAATGTTAAACCATACAAAATAAGTTCTTATGGTTTAAAAATAACTTATAATGATAAGATAATATATATACCCAGATGACAAGCCGTAGTAGTGTTTATATCCCTATGGGGATTACGTATAAATATTATAAATCAGAATATTTTGCCGCTTATATAGATAGTGGTGCTGGCCTCTGTGTATGTAAACTTGAATGTTACCCAAAAGAATACCATCAAGATCTTGAAACATACAGAGGAATTAGCTTTTCAAAAGAGCTCTTGTTGTTAAACAAAGGTATTAAAATCCCTTGGTTACTGATAGGATCTTATTTAATTAAAGGTCCAACATTTTATTTTTATGATTCGGGTTCAGATGTCTTATTAGGACAAAATTTCCTTGAAAGTTTTAATAAAGTTGTATTTGATATTGTAGCTTTTCAGGTTTTATTTAAAACACCATGCCATCATTTAATATACGTTAAAAGGATGAATAGAGCCTATGGGAGAAGTCTACCCATAAATTTTAAAAGAAGAGAAAAACATGATGACATAGGATACAAAGGAAAGCCAATCCTTCAAAGAGGATAGCTTTTATTAAAATATAAAAAAGATGAAAACCTTTTAGATTATCAAGTAAATCTTAGAAAACTCTATAAAAGTATAGAAAATATAAGTGAAAAATTAAATAATTGTTATACTGATAATCCTTTAAAATTCTGGGATAAAAACCAGATGATGGCTAAACTAGAAATAAAAAACAAAGATAAAGAAATCAGGGTAAAACCCATGAGATATAACCATAAAGACCAAAAGGAATTTCAGGTACAAATTAAAGAACTCTTAAATAGTAAACTAATAAGGCCAAGTCATAGCCCCCATAGTTCGCCAGCCTTTTTCGTAAGAAAGCATGCTGAGATAGCAAGAGGCAAAGCAAGGATGGTAATAAACTATAAAAAGTTAAATGAAAATACAATATTTGATGAGTATTTTTTACCACATAAAGAAAGTTTGATAAATTGGACTAGAAATAAAAAGATATTTTCTAAATTCCATTGTAAGAGTGGTTTTTGGCAAATAAAAATGCATCCTGATAGTATAGCATACACTGCATTTTCTACTCCACAAGGCCAATATGAATGGTTAGTTTTACCTTTTGGATTAAAAAATGCTCCTCAAATCAGAGGAAAATTGATATTATTTTTAAAGAATATGATTTTATTTTTGTTTACATTGATGATATTTTAGTCTTATCTAATGATATAGGCACACACTTGAAATACTTAGATATTTTTGTTGATTTATGTATTAAAAATGGCCTAGCCCTATCAGAAAAGAACAAATTTGCTTCAAAAAGAAATTGAAATACTTAGATATTTTATCTGAGTACAGAATTTCTTTTCTGATAAAACGAGTGTGGTAGCCCGCGCGTTGCCGCGGGAGTGCATTGACACCAGTAAATAAACTAAATAAACTATATAAACACATTCGATCATTGTGACCATTAATAAGCAATTCGCCAATTTCTTAGCTCAAATCTGAGGTGTAATACATTCTTTCTATTATGAACAATTATTTCATAATAATCTAGTGTTGTTCCTAAGCCAATGCCTAATATTAAGTCATACAGACCATTTGTTAGAACTAAAATGTAGTTACTTATCTTTTGTTAGCACTTCCTTAAACTGCCTCTTATTATGATGTCATAAGCTTTATATTCTGATTCCGTCACAAACACATGTATGCAGCATGAGAATTTGTAATGACATATGAGTATATGACAATTAATATGATTACAATAATCAAAATATACTACTGTTACATTGTAGCACAACATACTATACTTGCTCATATTTTACCATTGTTTGTTTGCTTCTATGCAAAGCTTTACATCCAAGACTTTTCAGTGGTGAAAATGGATCAAAATTATTCCATAATTTTTTTGATTCATTATCACAATCTCTTGTGCTCTCCGGCCTCTTCTGTTGCCCCTCAATCCTTTTCCCGTCTCTCAATCGTATAAAGAAACCTTAAGTGCAATTCTTATTGCTTCTCAATCATTTCATCAATTTCCCAAAACAAATCCTCCTACTTTTTCTGGCGGACGAAGCCGAATTCGTGGAGCTATCCATTGCAAGATTAACTGGAAAAACACATATTTTATTCGAAATCATGTTTCCTTAGATAAAAAAGGTACCTTGCTTGTATCTGTTTAACAAAAATAGATAATTGATGCTTAGCAATCTAAACAAAATCCCCCTGAAAGGCATCTTTACACACAAATTAACGGTATCTAAGTAATTTCAATCTTATTCTTTCGAATCAACAATTATAAACTTATGAAACATATTGAATGCATGTACTAATTGAGCTCGCTAAAGTCAACGAGCCTCATAGTTGTAGTGTGATTGAGCCTGAACCGTCAACCTAAATTGACCAGGGTATGGTCAACAAGGTCAACTGCCTAGATCAATGCTCCGCGGAAGTATAAGGTTTCCCCGGGTCGTATGTCCCGACGAGGTGTGAATTGTAAACAAACGGTTTCGTGATCGGGTGAATTTGGATGAAATGGGTATAAGTGAGTTGTGATGATTACACTAAGGAAATACGGATGAGAACGATGTAAACAAACTATATTAACAATAACGCGAAACCTAATTAACCTAAAACGTAAACTGAAAACTTAAAATCAGAAATTGCTTATACGTAAGCAGAAAAATAAGCCAAACGGCTTAAATAGAAGCTATCACTTTATTTATGTTTTTGGTTTTTCTTGTTTTACAAACTACTTTTACAAACGTAACCTAGATTTAAAAACGTAAAAGTTATTTAAATAAAACGCGAGTTAAACTTAAAATAAACGCGAGTGCGCGAAATAAAAAGTGAATTTTGAACTACGCTAACCCTACGAACATGAAAATAACATTTTTACGATCCTAACGATAAAAGAAAATTTTGAGAAAAAGAAAAATATTTTTTTGACTTTTTAATTATTTGTTATTAATTAAAAACTATTTTAACTATTTAATAATACACTAAAAATTAAGAAAATATAAAATAAACCTAGAAAAATAAAATTATAACTTTGAAAAAAGCTAAAATATTATAAAATTAATTTTAAAACAGAAAATATATTTATTACACTATTTATCTATTTATTATTAATTAAATACTAATTATTAATTACTTAAACTAATTTTGATTTACTATAAATAGTAAATAAACAAATTAAAATCTGAAACTTGGTGGAAAATTCTAAAATGTAATTAGGAACTTAAGAAAAATAAAAATTACTGAAAAAGCAATCACAATAAGCAGAATGGGGCAATAAGCAATTGTAAATAAGCACTTAAAAATAAGCAAACAAAGCAAATAATTATCAAAAACTAGAATACACTACAAATAACTTATGTAAGCTTAATTTAACTTAAAACAACAAAAGAAATGCTCATAATAAGCTAGAACTAGCAAATAAGCAAACTTACAAAGCATAAGCCAAACAGGCCTGAGAGGGTGTTTTTGGACCTCAGTGGGGCCCACCTGAGTGATTCCAGGTCCAAGGTGAGACTTGATCCTAAAAGCTGGGGTGGTAAGCTTTCAAGAGAACCAAGAAATGGCTTGTGGGGCCCACTAATCAGGCCTAGGGGATGGCTGGAAGTTGGGTGCTAAAACCTGATGCAGGGCATACTTTGATGATACAGGCCACTAGTTAAGTTCTATTAAGCACAAGGGTAAGCATCAACATAGTCAAATTCAATGTCCAACAACTTATAACAACCAACAATAACAATCAGATAGGCAATGATCAATTTGAAACCAAAATCAACAAGCTTGGTGCATAACTGATCCAAACAGCAGCAGCAGTGGTCCAAAAGGCAACAAAAGGAACAAAATTAAGCTAGGTAATTGAGCAAACTAGGGAAAACCAAAAGCACATTCAATTAGACAAAACAAATAGCTATCTAAACTACTAAGGACAAAAGAAAATGGTCATCTGATGAGCACTATATGTGGCAATGAAAAATGGGTCAGAAATAAGTTTGCTGGGTGCAGGGCAAACAGATGGCTTGCAGCCCTGTTTAAGGGGTGTAATAAGCTACTAGGAAAAATCATAAAAATAAAATAAAAATAGGTACATGTAGACAAGCTGGGGGGTAATCTGGAAATCAAATCTTAGGGCCTAGAGTTAAGTAATGAAGACATGAAAATTACTTGATTAAGGGGCTTTGGGACAGGCAAAAGTGAAGCTCTGCTTAACTAAGGGTACTTGCAGCCCTCCAATAAGCCACTATAACAAGCTCTAATTCCTTATATGAGCTGAAAGAGGTGAAGTCTAAATTACAATGAGCTTGTGTAACTAAAAGCATGCACTAAATCCTATTCCATCTAACCTAGGTTCAGGATCAAAAGGGGAGTTGGGAGCTGCTGTTGAGACAGATGGGTCAAATGGGTTGTATGGACTTGAAAAGTTAAACACAGCATGTGGCAATTTACACAACTTTATAGTGAACTAAAAGCCACAAACAACACTCACTTTTAGGCCTAAAATAAGGATCTAGCCTAATGAAATTTGCACATCAGTTAAGGTAAAAGGAATTTTTGAATACTAACTAAAAGTTTGAAAACAACCTACGACTGAATAAACTCACTGAGAATCAACCACTAACATGATATTCTAACTACCTGAACTTGAGAATTTGGACAAAATCTATTTAAACTTGCAAGTTCCCCTTTACCCAAACACCTCTTGCTTAACAGCTTAATGAATTTTAGCAAAGGAATACAAGATTTCTAAACCTTAACTTAAAATAACTGATAGATTTGGCTATAACTATAGCAAACAAACATAGATACACAGGAACTAAAGCTTAAAAACAAGCAACTTTGAAATGGGGCAATTAAGATAGAAACCTTAAGATACTTAACAAGAACAAAAATAAAACTGAAATTCAATTGAACCAAAGAGTAAATTACAATTCTGAAGTTTTAATGAGCTTAAGGACATTAAAAGTTTACACTAAAATTAATTTAAACTACTCCTATTATTAAAAAAACTAACTAACTAGCTCCTTCAGCTTCTTTCTTCATCCTTTTATAATGACTTCTCTGGTTCCTTGGATGTGTCCCACATCTCTTTTCAACCTTTGGATGAGAATTATTGATCCTGGCCATTCATTCACTTTGGCGGGAAATTGGTTTTGCAAGTGGTCTGATAACTCTTGGCTTTTTGCATTTGGCATGGGACAAGGTTTTGTTTTCAAGTGGGGGAAAGTAAGTGTAGGGGGTGGAGTGTTGGTGAATGGAGTATAGGGGTGAATGATGGTATGTTGGTGTTGCAGGTTTTGGCAGAGGGGGGGGGGGGGGGGAAAGGTTCACGTGGTGTTGTTTGGAGATGGAGGGATAAGGTGAGGTGGGGAGTTGACTCAGGGGGTTGACTGGTATTAAATAAAAAACGGGGGAAGTAATATTATTAGGAGTGGATTGGGCTTGTCGTGTGGGCTGGTAGGGTTTTGGGTAATTAGGTTTATTAATGGGATTGGGTAATGAGGGTGGTTTGTATTGGGTGGACTAGTGTATTGGGTTTATTTAATTTAGGGTCCGGTTGGTTTTAGGCATTTGTAAATCACAAGGACCAATTTATGCAATTCCACAAAACATAGGGACCAAAGTTGTACTTCTGCCATAGTATCATAAAGGATCATTCATGCAAAGTTATTATTCCCAAAAACCATTTTTGCAAATTTTTTATTTTCAAAAATTCCCAAGGACTATATTTGCAAAATTCCGAACTCTAGGGACCAAACATGTAAATTTTCCAAACTTTTCACCCAAAGTCCGTTTTTGATAACTTTTGAACTTTTAAGGACTTGGGTTGACTTTTCTTTCAAAATGAATGCGTAGGGACTATTTTTGACAAATTTTGAAACTTGGGGGACTGAAACTGCCAATATTGCAAACTTTGTGCGTTTTTCGTTTGTTTTTGCTCGTTTTGCATCTAAAACATATAAAACACAATTTTGAAATATTTTTAGTATTTTGATGCATTACTGAGTGTTTTTGTATGTTTTGCAGTTCAGATTCGACTAAAAATGATGAGTGTTTGAGCACTCATCAATCCCCCACACTAAACTATTGCTAGTCCCTAGCAATACTGTTTTGAAAACTTGATGGATTTTAAACTCTTTACCAAAAGCCATCACTTCTGGAGTAGCCAGGTGTAAGAACTGTGGCACACCTGATAACCGCGTGATTTTGAGCAAACCACCAGCTGTCAACGGATTTGAGTAGTCTTTACCAAAAGCCGTTTGCTTCTGGACTAGCCAATCCCTTTTGTCGCTTAGACAAGGCGGACTGATTACCACAAAAATTTTGAAGCACCAGTGAAAAAATTTTTGAAAATTTTGAAATTTTGGCAAAAACGGGGGTATTATATAGTAAAATGTGATAAAATTCGCTAGTATAGCGAATACCCCCCCACACTTATCATGAATATTGACCTCAATATTCAAAATCCCGGCTATTATGCCGACATTTTGAACGTAAAAGGGCAACATTACAAGCTAAGCGTGGAAAACACCATTTTGTTTTTTCACTCTTGTAACCATAGCATGGGGGACTCCCCCACACTTAGGGTGAAAACCCTATATGCCTGCTACTGTTTTTGTTTACCGAGTCGCTAGCTTGACTCGACCCCTAATTCATTTGTCATTGGGGAATGTGGAAGAAGTGATCTCCATCGGACTTTCATTCAAAATGTTTGGACAAACATATGAAGCACGTGAAAGTTCCACACCGATGAGATAAGTATCCGGCTCAAGATAATGATACATGAAAATGCCGGGATCAAAGATAGTGTCCTCACTCCCGAAGGAGTGAAGGAGAGAAGAAGTCACCCTGTAGGTGAAGAAAAGGAAGAAAATCATGATAAAAAGCATGATTTGATCTTCTTCCTCAAGAGGAGGCTCCGTAGCCTGAGTTTGGATTTCAAAAGGTAAGCTCGTAAACAACCCGGGAGGGTGGGTGGGAATTTGTAAATTCTCAAGATTGAGAGCATTTCCCCCCGGGCAATCAAACTGATGAGTGAGTTCACCGGAGAACTCCTCATGAAGAGAATTATTCACAAGATGTGAATCTGGGAACTCATGTTCCGGAATAGACTCATCACAATCCTCAATCTGAGTACCAAAGAGTGGATTATCAGAAATCGAAGTGAATTCAGATTCGAATTCAAATAGAGGATTGGTGAGAGTGGTATTGAATGTTTCGGGAACAAAGTGAATATTATTCTCTGTTGGACTGTCGGGATAAGAAGTGAGTGACGGATCATGAGATAGGAGACTTTCAATTTCTCCCAGATCGGCTTGGAAATCAAGGAGACCATCATCACTTTCCAATGAAAGTGGATCGATGTGAGCAAGTTCATCAGCGAACTCCTCAAGAAGAGGATCAACATCAGAATGAGGCAGTGGTGCCTCGATATACTCAATGTCTCCATGAGATATACAATCATCGCTAAAATCTGAGAACGTCTCAAAATGATCGTTTGAACACTCAAGAGGGGAAGGAATATCACATACATGATCCAAAGTTCCCTGTGACTCTCTCGGGATTGGGACAAGGATCTCAACACTAGACTTTATTAATTCGTCCGATTCCTTATTAGGAACAGTGCTAAGATGCTCATCCCCCATGTTCAGAGAGTGAGTGTGAACTTCGGGTGTGATAACAGCAGACTGAGGGAGATACAAAAGACTAGCACACATAGATTCTATGTTTTTCATGTGTTCTTCTGCTAGCAATTCTTGCATACTCTTATCTCCCTGTGCTTTCATGGAAGGAATCTCAACTGATGAACGGGATGAATCTTTGTAATATTCCTTCATTTGAATAGAATCCTCATCATCATCGTCATCATGAAGAGCAGCATAGCGAAGATTGGCACGTATTTTAGCCGCTCTTTGCTCAGCAAGTAATTCTCCCATGCTCTTTTCGTTTCTGGCCTCTCGTTCTTCAGCAAGTAATTCTGCCATAGATTTCTCACGAGAGCTTTGAAACGATGTAGTAGCCAACTCCTCCTTAAGATCTTTCAATATCTCAAGAACCTCTAGTAAAATGTCTTGCTCAGTAACAAGAGGAGTTGCTTGGGTTATTTGGTATTGTGGAGGTGGGTCTGAATACGAATAGTCGTAATTGTTACAAGGAAACGGATTCCCTGTTTGACAATCAGAGCTAGTGTGTGGACCTCCACAATACTCACAACAGTAAAACTGATGTGGCTGTGAGTCGTATGTGCTTGTGTCATAATTGTTATCAGGAAACTGCTCATAGACAAGCGTGCTTCCTGATTGACAATCAGAACTGTAGTGCGAACCACCACAGTACTCACAACAGTAAAACTGCTGAGACTGATGGTGTGGTAGCTGGTGGAATGAATCAGTGGTGTCATGGTAAGAATAGGGATCTTGGTTATAGACAGACCCGTTTCCTGACTCTACCATGCCACAACCGGGGCAATTACCACCATTATGAGAACTACCACACCACTGGCAAACCAGAAAGTGTGGATGAGACATAGAAAGAATCAAATGTGTATAGAGGGTGAGGAAATGAGAATCAAAGGGGTAAGAGGGTAAAGGTGAGTATTTTTGGGTTTTTGGGTAATCATTTTGTACAAAGGATAAAGAAAATCTTTTTGGGTTTTGTTTTTATGAAAATATGAACAAGGATGGATAAATGTACCATGGAACGAATTCCAAAGACACTAATCAGAAAAACCGTTTAGATAAACGCGCACAACCTCCCCGGCAGCGGCGCCAAATTTTGATTGAGCCTGAACCGTCAACCTAAATTGACCAGGGTATGGTCAACTGCCTAGATCAATGCTCCGCGGAAGTATAAGGTTTCCCCGGGTCGTATGTCCCGACGAGGTGTGAATTGTAAACAAACGGTTTCGTGATCGGGTGAATTTGGATGAAATGGGTATAAGTGAGTTGTGATGATTACACTAAGGAAATACGGATGAGAACGATGTAAACAAACTATATTAACAATAACGCGAAACCTAATTAACCTAAAACGTAAACTGAAAACTTAAAATCAGAAATTGCTTATACGTAAGCAGAAAAATAAGCCAAACGGCTTAAATAGAAGCTATCACTTTATTTATGTTTTTGGTTTTTCTTGTTTTACAAACTACTTTTACAAACGTAACCTAGATTTAAAAACGTAAAAGTTATTTAAATAAAACGCGAGTTAAACTTAAAATAAACGCGAGTGCGCGAAATAAAAAGTGAATTTTGAACTACGCTAACCCTACGAACATGAAAATAACATTTTTACGATCCTAACGATAAAAGAAAATTTTGAGAAAAAGAAAAATATTTTTTTTACTTTTTAATTATTTGTTATTAATTAAAAACTATTTTAACTATTTAATAATACACTAAAAATTAAGAAAATATAAAATAAACCTAGAAAAATAAAATTATAACTTTGAAAAAAGCTAAAATATTATAAAATTAATTTTAAAACAGAAAATATATTTATTACACTATTTATCTATTTATTATTAATTAAATACTAATTATTAATTACTTAAACTAATTTTGATTTACTATAAATAGTAAATAAACAAATTAAAATCTGAAACTTGGTGGAAAATTCTAAAATGTAATTAGGAACTTAAGAAAAATAAAAATTACTGAAAAAGCAATCACAATAAGCAGAATGGGGCAATAAGCAATTGTAAATAAGCACTTAAAAATAAGCAAACAAAGCAAATAATTATCAAAAACTAGAATACACTACAAATAACTTATGTAAGCTTAATTTAACTTAAAACAACAAAAGAAATTCTCAGAATAAGCTAGAACTAGCAAATAAGCAAACTTACAAAGCATAAGCCAAACAGGCCTGAGAGGGTGTTTTTGGACCTCAGTGGGGCCCACCTGAGTGATTCCAGGTCCAAGGTGAGACTTGATCCTAAAAGCTGGGGTGGTAAGCTTTCAAGAGAACCAAGAAATGGCTTGTGGGGCCCACTAATCAGGCCTAGGGGATGGCTGGAAGTTGGGTGCTAAAACCTGATGCAGGGCATACTTTGATGATACAGGCCACTAGTTAAGTTCTATTAAGCACAAGGGTAAGCATCAACATAGTCAAATTCAATGTCCAACAACTTATAACAACCAACAATAACAATCAGATAGGCAATGATCAATTTGAAACCAAAATCAACAAGCTTGGTGCATAACTGATCCAAACAGCAGCAGCAGTGGTCCAAAAGGCAACAAAAGGAACAAAATTAAGCTAGGTAATTGAGCAAACTAGGGAAAACCAAAAGCACATTCAATTAGACAAAACAAATAGCTATCTAAACTACTAAGGACAAAAGAAAATGGTCATCTGATGAGCACTATATGTGGCAATGAAAAATGGGTCAGAAATAAGTTTGCTGGGTGCAGGGCAAACAGATGGCTTGCAGCCCTGTTTAAGGGGTGTAATAAGCTACTAGGAAAAATCATAAAAATAAAATAAAAATAGGTACATGTAGACAAGCTGGGGGGTAATCTGGAAATCAAATCTTAGGGCCTAGAGTTAAGTAATGAAGACATGAAAATTACTTGATTAAGGGGCTTTGGGACAGGCAAAAGTGAAGCTCTGCTTAACTAAGGGTACTTGCAGCCCTCCAATAAGCCACTATAACAAGCTCTAATTCCTTATATGAGCTGAAAGAGGTGAAGTCTAAATTACAATGAGCTTGTGTAACTAAAAGCATGCACTAAATCCTATTCCATCTAACCTAGGTTCAGGATCAAAAGGGGAGTTGGGAGCTGCTGTTGAGACAGATGGGTCAAATGGGTTGTATGGACTTGAAAAGTTAAACACAGCATGTGGCAATTTACACAACTTTATAGTGAACTAAAAGCCACAAACAACACTCACTTTTAGGCCTAAAATAAGGATCTAGCCTAATGAAATTTGCACATCAGTTAAGGTAAAAGGAATTTTTGAATACTAACTAAAAGTTTGAAAACAACCTACGACTGAATAAACTCACTGAGAATCAACCACTAACATGATATTCTAACTACCTGAACTTGAGAATTTGGACAAAATCTATTTAAACTTGCAAGTTCCCCTTTACCCAAACACCTCTTGCTTAACAGCTTAATGAATTTTAGCAAAGGAATACAAGATTTCTAAACCTTAACTTAAAATAACTGATAGATTTGGCTATAACTATAGCAAACAAACATAGATACACAGGAACTAAAGCTTAAAAACAAGCAACTTTGAAATGGGGCAATTAAGATAGAAACCTTAAGATACTTAACAAGAACAAAAATAAAACTGAAATTCAATTGAACCAAAGAGTAAATTACAATTCTGAAGTTTTAATGAGCTTAAGGACATTAAAAGTTTACACTAAAATTAATTTAAACTACTCCTATTATTAAAAAAACTAACTAACTAGCTCCTTCAGCTTCTTTCTTCATCCTTTTATAATGACTTCTCTGGTTCCTTGGATGTGTCCCACATCTCTTTTCAACCTTTGGATGAGAATTATTGATCCTGGCCATTCATTCACTTTGGCGGGAAATTGGTTTTGCAAGTGGTCTGATAACTCTTGGCTTTTTGCATTTGGCATGGGACAAGGTTTTGTTTTCAAGTGGGGGAAAGTAAGTGTAGGGGGTGGAGTGTTGGTGAATGGAGTATAGGGGTGAATGATGGTATGTTGGTGTTGCAGGTTTTGGCAGAGGGGGGGGGGGGGGGGGAAAGGTTCACGTGGTGTTGTTTGGAGATGGAGGGATAAGGTGAGGTGGGGAGTTGACTCAGGGGGTTGACTGGTATTAAATAAAAAACGGGGGAAGTAATATTATTAGGAGTGGATTGGGCTTGTCGTGTGGGCTGGTAGGGTTTTGGGTAATTAGGTTTATTAATGGGATTGGGTAATGAGGGTGGTTTGTATTGGGTGGACTAGTGTATTGGGTTTATTTAATTTAGGGTCCGGTTGGTTTTAGGCATTTGTAAATCACAAGGACCAATTTATGCAATTCCACAAAACATAGGGACCAAAGTTGTACTTCTGCCATAGTATCATAAAGGATCATTCATGCAAAGTTATTATTCCCAAAAACCATTTTTGCAAATTTTTTATTTTCAAAAATTCCCAAGGACTATATTTGCAAAATTCCGAACTCTAGGGACCAAACATGTAAATTTTCCAAACTTTTCACCCAAAGTCCGTTTTTGATAACTTTTGAACTTTTAAGGACTTGGGTTGACTTTTCTTTCAAAATGAATGCGTAGGGACTATTTTTGACAAATTTTGAAACTTGGGGGACTGAAACTGCCAATATTGCAAACTTTGTGCGTTTTTCGTTTGTTTTTGCTCGTTTTGCATCTAAAACATATAAAACACAATTTTGAAATATTTTTAGTATTTTGATGCATTACTGAGTGTTTTTGTATGTTTTGCAGTTCAGATTCGACTAAAAATGATGAGTGTTTGAGCACTCATCAATGTGAAATAAAGACCAAAATAATTGAACGTTCACATGGAAAAGAATCTCATACCATGAGCCACCTCTATTTCGATTCCGGCCACCTGGTGGAATCGGTATCATTAAGTCCTGTTATGATTGTTGTAGACCTGTAAATACAGGTTGAAAGTAATTTTATTTTTTGTACAAAGACATGTAAATAGTCCCGTTATGATTGGTGTACAATATGCCTGATTGTTGTAGATTACTGGTGCAGCTAGTGGATTGTCAATTACTGGTGCATCAACTGTGTTCGCACATTAAGCGGTCATATAAACAAATCTGGATGGCATCGAAAGGCAAATCTAGCAATAGAAAAGAAGTCCAAACATGGCCTGGTCAATAATCTCAAAGATTTTACAGCTAAACGTGTATACTAAAAACACAAAATGACCCAAAGATCATAACAGTATAATATGAAATCTTCAGATTTTGATTACCGGTTCAAAGCCAAAGAATGCTAAAATCCATCCATCCAACAAGAAAACATAACCCACCTCAGTTTTCAACGCTTCAAAAAACAAAACAAAAAAAAAATAACCATAATCACGAACACATTTACTTATAAAAGTAAAACAAAACCAACATCAAATATTATATTTTTACCTGTTTCTTGCACTTTTTTTGAAGCCAAAATAGAATGACGCCAAGCAATCGGCGAATTCACCCCTATTTAATTAAAACCAAAACAGGAAACCGAAAAGTTTTGGTCTGTATAAAAATTTATAAAAAGCACTCATAAGCAAAACCCACAAACCAATTTACATCCAATCATCAATAATATATTTTTTTAAAACCCTAAAAGTCACAACTCATAAACCTAAACATAATTAAACACAAAACCATCACATTCCTGAAATCTCAAAAGATCTCTATCTTCTTCTTCACATCAATATATTTGGGGGTGATATGTGTGTGGCGTATGTGACCATACCCTCTTTTCTCTACAGTGAAGAGGATAAATGAGGATATGGTTCAGTAAGGTGGAGAGGAAAGAGAGGATATATATGAGTTGGTGTGGAGACGAAGAAGATTCAGGAAATTTGTGGATAACATGGTGGGAAGAAGAAGGATCGAGAATGGCGGTGAGTTGTGTGTTTTATAAGTGGTCTAACAGGCATAATTAAATCTACCTGGAGAGTTAAAAACAGTGCTGCACAGGAATTTACAGTGCAAAACAGTGACCAAAGTGTGGTTACTATTCATAAGGACCGTAGCTAATTAGAATACTTAAATGACTTAGCCAATAGGCTTGCGAGTTTTGGCCCAACAGACCAATGGGGAGATGAGTTAAGATGCTAATACGCTGCTAATGATCCTGCTGTGGACCCACGCCTAAATCATTTTTAGTATATAGTATAATATCTAAGTATTTCAATTTCTTTTTGAAGCAAATTTGTTTTCTTTTCTGATAGGGCTAGGCCATTTTTAATACATAAATCTACAAAAATATCTAAGTGTTTCAAGTGTGTGCCTATATCATCAGATAAGACTAAAATATCATCAATGTAAACAAAAATAAAATCATATTCTTTAAAAATAATATCAATTTTCCTCTGAAAAATTTGAGGAGCATTTTTTAATCCAAAAGGTAAAACTAACCATTCATATTGGCCTTGTTGAGTAGAAAATGCAGTGTATGCTATACTATCAGGATGCATTTTTATTTGCCAAAAACCACTCTTACAATCGAATTTAGAAAATATCTTTTTATTTCTAGTCCAATTTATCACACTTTCTTTATGTGGTAAAAATTACCCATCAAATATTGTATTTTCGTTTAACTTTTTATAGTTTATTACCATTCTTGCTTTGCCTCTTGCTATCTCAGCATGTTTTCTTACCAAAAAGGCTGGCGAACTATGGGGGCTATGACTTGGCCTTATGAGTTTATTATTTAAGAGTTCTTTAATTTGTACCTGAAATTCCTTTTGGTCTTCAGGGTTATATCTCAAAATATTTATCTTGTATATGATATGAAATTCTCGGGTATACATTAAAATTTAATTTTCCATATTGTAAATATCCATGTAAGATACCTAAGCAGGATTCTTCTATATTATGTATTCTATTATCCATAATTGCTAGTTCTATAGGTGTATCTATTCCTTCTTTGAAGGTTGATTTTATAATAATTTGTATAGCTCCAATATGTACCCATCCTAAAGTATTTCTAATTTCGGGCTTTATTTTTTGAAGTTTATTTTGAATATCTTTTTTAGATAATAAAGGTATCATGACTTTATTGTAAGTTATATCTATATCTAAAGCTCTTTCTTGAATATTTAGTCCATAGTAAAGATTATGTTTCCTAGGATTTATACCCATTTTTTGTAATGTATTTACTTTAAATCCCGCATGATTAGATAAAGAAAAGTTTTCATGTTGTATTTGTTTTAACTTTTTTTTATCTATCAAAATCTCTTGTTTATATTCTCCAAATTGTTCTTCTTGAGAATCCATTATTGAAAGATTATTTGTAATTTGTAAATCTAGTTTATTCATCTTCGGATGAAGTATATTCAGTTTCTGTTATTATAAAAATGCTTTCATCCAAATCAATGTCTTGAAAACTTTTAATTTGTATAAAATCACCATTATCAATTATTTTTTCAATATCCTCATTAATTTCAAAAAAACTTTAAGTTTTTATTAAACTTTTCTGGGCATCTATTAGCATAATATCCTTCTTTGTGACAGTAAAAACACTTACAAGTTTTAGGACCTGATCCTCCTAAAGGTGGGTTTGAAAGTGTTTTTATATCCCATATTTTAAAATATATTGTTTTCCTCTTTCTAAAATATTTCTTTTTATAATAGGTCTTTTTCTTATATTTCTTTTTTATTCTTCCATAATAGTATGAGCTATCGCACCCAATCATAGTTGGCATTTTAGGATTACCACAACATAATGATGTTCTTTTCTTTAACCCTTTACTCATTTTAGCTAAAATGGCATCCGCACACCATTCACTTAGTTTATCTCTTAAATATGTAATTCTTTTTCCTGAAGTATTTGTCGTACCTAGTCGATAAGTATCTATTAATTTATTCCCCCAAGGGTCAGGTATTTTGGCAAAAAATAGAGGCAAATAACTTTCGGTATTTGAGACTTGATTATATATGTGATAATAATAATCTTGGAATACACAAACATACCTATCTATTTCACACATATCACATAGTTGTAATCTCAACAAAGCAGTAGAATATTTTTGAACCGTGGCAGTATCTTTAATAATATTTCCCTCGCCACAGAATTCTAATCGTAATGCCTCCACAGCTCTAGTAATTATATTTTCTATATTATCATCTCTTTCAAATATAGTTTTTCTTGTCTCTGGGGTAATATTTTACCAAAATCTTAAAGCGCTATTTAATAAAGTCCTTTCTAAAAATCCTTTTAAGTTGTCTATATCCATTTTATTTATTGTGACAGCTGTCCTAAGGGTAGTTTCCCATTTATCAATAGCTTCTTCAGTATTGTTAACACAATCAAGGTCTAAATATATTCCAAAGGGGTTAATAGGTTCATTTTTCATACTTTCATATGGTTTATATTTTTCGTCTTTTGCTTTATCTCCTTTTTTAATGGTTATCTTAATAGCAGCATATCCTTCAGTAGGCCTATTAAATGCATTTGTTACAGTTGTTGAAGTACTAGTACTTGGTATATCGTTCACATTAGGCACATAATTTTCTTGCTTAATTTCTCCTTTTAAATTTACAAAATTATCATTTATATCTATTTCTCCTATTTTAGTGACTAAACTATCTATATCTGGTGGATATAATTTTCAAAATCTGAATCCATACTCATGTTTAATAATATTTATAACCTTTTGGTATTTTAAGAGAAGGGAGTTGTTGAAGTAAACAATCTTGAGTATTAGTAGAAAAATCAATTGTTTCTTTACTTTTTTCTTTATGACTAGTAGACTTATTTAGCAAAATCTTTAAATTTTTTAATTCAGATAGTATTTTTCTCCGTAAAAGATAATAGTTTTCTGTAATTCTGTCATGTCTTTTTCAGTTTTTAAACAATTATCATTTTCATTTTTTAGTTTACTAAATCTATATTTATCCATTAAGAAGAATTATAGTGCCAGTCCGTGTCATCATACGTATAATCATATGCTGTGCATTCATATCTATCGAAAGTAAAATCTTAATCAGAAATATAGTTTTCAAATTCATTATCTATGTTTTCTGACTCATCATTTAAATCTATAGTTTGAAATTCATCAATTAAGTTATCTATCAAGTTTGGGTCAATATTATTATCTAAAGTATTTATATGTGTTTCTTCGAAAACTAAAACCGAATTTTCGACAAAATTTAAATTAATTCCTAATGGGTATTCTAAAATTGTCAAATCCTAAGGTATAATCTAAAATCCTCGAATGTATAAGTATGGTTATCCTAAGGGCTAGGTATGGGTAATCTATAAGCTAAATCTACTTATTCCTATAGGGTAGAAGCTTGCTATGTGTCTATCCTAAAATAGGGGTCTAAAGGCTTAGGGTGAGGGTTATTTAATCCTAGGTTTTTGTTGGAACCATAGTTTTACTATTTTATCAAGTCTCGGTCATTTGTAATAATGCTAGGTTGCTTGTTTATTAGTTACATATATTTAAGTAATGTGTTATGTTTGTAAGGCTTATGAAAAGCCCAAAAGGCCTAAAGCCCATACGTTTTCTAGAAAAAGGAAGCTAGGTGTGTTGCCCTAGCTCTCCTCCTATAAATAGGACCTCATGTATTCATTTAAACTTGGTTGGTTATTTGAAAACATTAAGGAAACTCTTGCATTTCACTTTCTCAAATTTCTCATAATCATCCCACTCTCATTCTCATCTCATTTCTCTTTTCATTATACTTGTGTTTACAAAATGGTGACCTAACAAGTGGTATCATTCGCTAGAGGAAGGTGTAGTTCTTGTTTTCATTGATTTCTATCTTACAAATTCGTTTTTTTATCGAATTTCTTGTGAAATTTTTTAAACTTTTGTTTTGTTTCTTGGTTTTTCTCACATATTTGCTTACAAACTTGTGTTTAAAATCAAAACAAACCATAAAGTTTCAAACTTTTACAAAAATATTCGATTTTCTTTTTCCTTGTACTTTTATCGAAATCTTTACAAGTTTAAAATTTTACTTAAAGTTTTCTACTTTCTTTAAGATCTACTCATTTTATACACAAAAGTACAAGAATCTTGAAATAAAAACGAGTTTTAGGATTGCTTTCCTTGAAAAACAAATATTACACATTATCGAGAACCTCCAAGTTCCCATTTTCGTGATCCTCTCAACGTACACTACCTAGACTTCGTTTGTGTGGACTCGGTATTTTCTTTCTTGTATAAGAAAGTTAGGTACTTCGACTTTTGGGAAAGTTTTCGAAATTGTATAATTTCGAAAACTAGTCTTATCGCAAAATTTTGTGCATTTTTCGAAAAACTTCCATTTTTTCGAAATCACAAAGTTTTTTTTCGAGAAATTTTTAAAGTTATCGAAATCTTAAGTTTTCGAAAAATCTTTCAGGTTTCGAAATACTATTTTTCGATTACCTGCGAAATTATCGAAATCTTTTTTCTCGATAAAACTGAAAAAGTTTCGAAATCTTTTCTCGATAAATTCACAAAGTTTTCGAAAACTGTGTTTCTCGAAAATCTGCCAAGTTTCGAAAACATATTATCGAAATCTCATTTGAAGTTGGGCTAAGTTTCTCGATAATTGGTTTATTCTACACTTTCCACAAGATCCATTTCTACACAAGTGTTCTAAGATGTCTCAGCCACCGAATCACTACTTTCCTCATGCTCAACAACAAACACCTCAGCAACAACAACCTCAGCAGTATCAGCAACAACATTACCTTCCGCACCAGATGAATCAACAACCTCCTAAATACAATCCACAACAACATTACCTAATGATGCAACAATAGCTCATTCCTCAACAACTACCATATCAAGTGCCACTACAAAACACTCAGTTTTCCTCCAAACAACCTCACTGGTTTGACAGAATGTGTGAAGTTATTACAACTCAACAATCCCGACATGAGGCAGGATCACTTGAGACACCTCCAATGCTAACACCTGGTAACTATGTGCAATGGTCAAGTCGATTCTTACGCTTTCTTGAACTTAAGAAACCTCATGGGCACTTCTTAAAGCAAGTGATACTTGAAGGACCATTTGAGTGGCCAACACGATTTGAAGCTGGTGATCCAAATGCTGATCCTCCACGTCCTCCTGGTGATAGACCCCTTCCAGAATCTTCACTCTCTGAAGAACAGAAACTACATCGTGAAGCTGATCAGTATGCAATGGCTTATATACTTCAAGGTATACCTAATCCGATCTATCGCAGTGTCGATGCTCAGAAAACAGCCAAAGCTATGTGGGAACACGTTCATCTCCTCATGGAAGGCACTCAATTGAACAAAGATGACATGGAATCCAAGCTTTACATGGAATACACTGACATCACAATTGAACCTGGAGAGTCACTTGAATCCTACTATCATCGTTTCACAAATGTGGTTAATGATCTGGAACGTCACAAAATCACTGTACCAAGGATCGCTGTGAACTCTAAATTTGTGGGTAGTCTTGGCCCTGATTGGCATAAATATGTGACATTTGTTCGTCAAACGAAGAATCTTCATGATGCTCCATATGGGTTGTTGTATGATTTTCTGAAACACCATGAACCTGAAGTGGAAAAAGATAGAGCTCTACGAGGAGGATACACACCAACAACAACACCAAATTCATTGGCTCTCGTAGCTCAATCTCCCTATGCTCCACCACCAATGTCAAATCATGCATATGTTCAAGAGCAGAACTACTTCAGTTATCCACAATCTTCCACCTCGAACCAAATGGTCCCTTATGATTCATCTCCACAAGATTCTTCTACTCTACTTGTTTCATCAAACAACAATGATGCTGTGTACTACTCCAACTCCAATGATGATGACGATGATGACTTTAATACGTTGAATCAGGGACTTGCTCTTATTGCTTGTGCATTCAGCAAATTCTCCAACAAAACAAACAACCGTCAACGTTCATCTTCAAACACAAGAAATCAAGCTTTTGTTAATGATGGAAGAGTGGAAATTCAGAATCGTAGCTATGGTCGATCTGGTTCAGGAAGCTCTTCAGGAAATTATGGGAATGGTCAAAGGTTTAGTAACAATACCGGGTTCAGAAACAACTCAGCATCTCCTCAACAAAGGTCTGACTCAGTTGCTACAAGGAACTCCAGCTCAGGGAATGCAGTTTGGTGCTACAATTGCAATGAACAAGGTCATATAGCTACAGCATGTCCCAAACCGAGAACTCGGGGAAGTAAGTTTCACAAGCAGGCATTACTCATGGCTCTTTAAGATGAAAAAGATGGACATTTCCCTGAACAGGACAACAACTTCATGGCAAATGTGAACAACGATGATGACATGGAAGATCTGGAAGCCAATGCTGCTGTGATGCTTATGGCCAACATGCAGGAACTTAAGCTCAATGATTCAGGTCCAGTGTATGACACTGACGGCTTGTCTCAGGTACATGACCTCAATGCATGCTTTATTAATGAAATAGTCTCACCTTCTGCTTATGAATCAGATATGGCGCAAGTTGTTCCATCTATATCATCTTCATCCTCTCAAAAAGATGAACAAATAAGCACAGTTGTCATATTTGATGATGACACAGTTGTTTCATTTGATGATCCAATTGAGAATGATAAACATGATAATTTAGAACAACATGAACCATCATTTGATCCAGACCCTGACCTCATATTGTTATCTAAACAACTGGGTGCTCAACAATTGCAAATAATCGAATGCAACGAGAAAAACAAAGTTTTAAAAGAACAAAATGCGTCATTTGCAAGAGACATTGAGTGTTATAAAATTCAGCTTTCAAATCAAGAAGAAAAGATTAAACACACTAAAAGTTTTGAAAAAGCTTTTCAAGATTCTTACAACAAAGAACAAGATCTTCAACGCAAAATACAAGATTTAATTGAGTCACACGGAAAGTTGATTTCGAAACTTGAAAGTGAGAAGGGTGAATTGCAAATACAAGTTGAATGTCTTCAAACTGAACTTTCAAAAACAGAAACAAAATTGTCAAGTTGTCAAAAAGATTTTCATGAACATAAAATACGGAAACGGAAGTACATAGACAACTTACTCGGTGATATTGTTGATCTTGAAAAACAACTCAAAGAATTTCGTCACATTGTTTACAAACACGGGAACTCTGTCACAACAATTCAAAAATTTACTTTAAAACCGAGACCCAATTGCGGATATGCACTTGGTGATTACAATTCAATGTTTCTACACACGGCATTCAAAGAAATTCCAAAAATTTACAGTATGGATTATTTTCTTGATAATACGATTGTGCGTGCTGTTGTTTTTGATACTGAGGAAGAAGAAGAACTTGAAGACGAGAGTCGATCAAAAATGAGTCAAGTTCAATATTGGACACCATATGACTATTCAAAAGCTCCTCCAATTTCAAAATCCTTTGTTACTCAAAAGGAATTACCTGAGAAATCATGGTTTATCGAAGAGTCATATGTTTCATCTCACAATGTGGCTCCTGTCCCACATGTAGCACAAATAAATGGTCCTTTACCATCATCCGGTGTACTTACACCTTTACCAAAATGTCGTGTCTTAAATTATTTCAAAACCTTTATGGAAGACATCGATATTTTGGAGGAAACAATTGAACGCAATTCAGAAATAAAAATTGAAACTTTTCAATCCGCTTACGAGCGAGAAAAGAGAGATATTTTTCAAAAACAAATGAAACCAATTGTTCAACACCTTCGTCTATGTGCTACACGTTGGGATCAGGAACTTCAAAAGGAGGTCAAAAATATGATAAACGTTTTTGATACTGCTGAAAATGAGATTTTGGTCCAAAAGCTACAAACTAAAGTTTTCAAAAATGATGCTGATCGACTCTTGGAACAAGTTCTCTGTGCTGATATTTTGTCTGTTATCATGAATGATCTCTATAAATCTGGTACTTCTATGCTTGTAGATGATCTCTGTGTTGATAACAATTTGTTGAACGTGCAATTAGAGACACTTAAAAATGAGAATGAAAATCTGAAGAAAAAGAATGATGATGTGACAAAACAGTTTTCAAAAGAAATTTGTCAACTCAAACAAAGGCTTGAATGGTGTCAAGCTCAAAGTCTTAAAAAGGAATTGAAGTTTCAAAGTCAAAATGTTTCAAACTCTTGTCAGATTTGCAAAAACAACGAGTCTTTAAAAGGTCGATGTTTCCAATACGAGAAAGAAATTGCGGATTTAAAAATTGAAAACGCCGAATGGCAACAAAACCGCGACGACATCAAATATTGCAATGGTTTACTTGAGTCTGAAATTCAGGACAAAAATCACATCATCATTGATTTGAAAGAGAAAGTTAAGCTACTTCAAAAAGGAAAAATGGTTGACACCACGGTGATAGCACCAGGAATGTATCAAATAAACAAAACTGATAAAGAAAAGGTTGTTCAAAACACTAATGTTGATAACTCCACTTCTACAGGACTAGTCTCCACTTCTAGCGTTAGCAGACCCAAGCGAAAAAGTAAAAAGAAGAATAGGATCTTGCAACGTAAGAGAGGACACCTAGAAGCTCAAGAAGTAGAAGACCAACTTAGGAATTTGAATAAAACTCATGTTGCATCAGATTTGGATTCTAATCTGGCAAATTGTAATCAAAATCTAAATGTAACGAATGATAAACCTTTGAATGTTTTGAATATTAATGCATCTTGTGTGTTTTGTCGTAAAAACGTATCATCTGGTGATCATACAAAATGTTTAGCTAATTCTCTTCTCAATCGTCATAAGAAACGTAGGACACGCATTCCTTTTAGGCTCACTAATGCCTCTAAGTCTAACTTAGGAAAGCCGTCTTCTACGGTTTCTAATGATGTCCCAGTTACCCCCATAGGTGCCGAGAACAAATCTAGGACTGAGCCAACTACTAGTGCATTTAACATTAAGAAAGCAAAAACTAGTTGGAATTGGCAACGTTGGTTACAATACAAACCAGATTTTAAATGGATTCCTAAATTGTTAACTACATGTGTTACTAACCAACAGGAACCCGCATTGTCCTTGGGTTCCACCCTTACTTCTGTTCCACCCGTGTCTTCTTCTGGTGATGCAGGTGGTACAAATTGTTCTCTGGATTGTTGATAGCGGATGCACCCGACATATGACAGGCAATCTTAAACTGTTGAAAAACTTTGTCTCAAAGTTCATTGGCACTGTCAGATTCGGGAATGATCATTACGCTCTAATCATGGGATATGGTGACTATATCAGCGGGAACATCGAAATCAGCTGTGTTTACTATGTGGAAGGCCTTGGACACAACCTTTTCTCTGTTGGTCAATTCTGTGATGGGGATCTAGAAGTTGCATTTCGTGAGAAAACTTGCTTTGTTCGTGACTTACAAGGAAACGATCTAATGTCTGGCTCACGCGGCTCCAATCTTTATACAATCTCAATGTCAGATATGATTGCAACATCTCCGATATGTCTTCTCTCCAAAGCTGAAACGACTAAATCTTGGTTATGGCACAAACGTCTTTCGCACTTGAATTTCAGAACCATGACTGACCTTGCTCGTTATAAACTTGTCGATGGATTTCCAAGATTCCGTTTCACCAAAGATCACTTATGTCCAGCCTGTGAACTAGGCAAAAGTACTCGTGCTCATTTTCCGTCTAAACCTGAGCAAAGTACGAATCATGTCTTACAATTGCTACATATGGATTTGTGTGGACCGATGCGTGTTCAAAGTATTAACGGTAAACGCTACATACTAGTAATTGTGGATGACTTCTCCAGATGGACTTGGGTTTATTTTCTACGAAGTAAAGATCAAGCTCCTTCGATGATCATCACCTTTCTCACCAAAATTCAAGTTCAGTTACGTAACACGGTACGAATCGTCAGAACTGACAATGGAACTGAATTCAAGAATCAGACACTTCGGTCTTACTATGAGAAAGTGGGAATTGAACATCAAACGTCTATACCTAGAAGCCCAGAACAGAATGGTGTGGTTGAAAGACGCAACAGGACGTTAGTGGAAGCTGCTAGAACTATGTTGATTAATGCTCAATTACCAGATTACTTATGGGCAGAAGCTGTTTCAACCGCATGTTATACTCAAAACCGTTGCATGATCACAAAACGCCATCGCAAAACACCATATCAAATTGTTCACAAAAGGAAACCGAACATCGATTACTTTCATGTATTTGGAGCACTTTGCTATCCGAAAAATGATCGTGATGATTTAGGTAAACTCAAAGCTAAGGCTGACATCGGAGTGTTCGTTGGATATTGTGTAAATTCCAAAGGTTTTCGGATATGGAATCGTCGTACAAGAGAAATTCAAGAAACCATTCACGCTAATTTCGATGAACTCACCCAGATGGCTTCTGAGCAACACAGCTTAGGACCCGAATTCAACCGTCTTAACTCTCCGGCATCTTCAGCTGAACCTTTACCACTTAACCGCAAAGAATTAGAAACCTTGTTTGCTCCACTATTTGATGACACAATTGAATACCGTCCTACTGAGGTCTCACCTAATTCCGCTGCTCAACCTGATCACATTCCAGTACCAGACTCACCTCAACAAACTTCTACAAGTGTTGAAAGAGACGGTCCTTCAATTGAATCACCATCAACAGCAGAACAAACTGGTTCTACTCCCTGCCATCCAGCTGAAGATCCAACACCACAATCAGTTCCACAATCCGCAGAGCATGATCCTGATGCGTTCATTAATCCGTTTGCACCAGCTACTACAGTTCCTGATATAGCTGAGTCGTCAACACGCAACTTGGATCCTGCCAACATGCGAGATACGTATCAACTACACCCTTCAACACATAAATGGACTCGTGACCATCCACTAGTTCATATTATTGGCCATCCAGATGCACCTGTTATGACAAGACAACGACTTCACACAGATGGAGAAACTTGCATCTACGCACTCACAGTTTGTCATGAAGAACCCAAGAACATTAAAGATGCAATGACTTATGACAACTGGATTGAATCTATGCAAGAGGAATTTCAACAATTCATAGGATTAGAAGTCTGGGAATTAGTTGAAAGACCTGACGGAGTCTTTGTCATCGGGTTAAAATGGATCTAGAAGAATAAACTTGATGCAGAAGGGACAGTCATCCGCAACAAATCACGTCTGGTAGCGAAAGGATACTCTCAACTTGAAGGTCTAGACTTTGCTGAATCCTTTGCTCCAGTGGCACGACATGAAGCTGTTCGGATCTTTTTGGCTTATGCTGCTCATAGGAATATGGTGGTTTACCAAATGGATGTGAAAACTGCATTTCTGAATGGAGAACTCCGTGAAGAAGTTTATGTCAGCCAACCTGAAGGCTTCGTTGATCCTGAGCGTCCTAATCACGTCTACCGACTCAAAAAGGCTCTCTACGGACTCAAGCAAGCCCCACGAGCGTGGTATGACAAACTGTCCACTTTCTTACTGGCCAATAAATTTTTTAAAGGATCGGTGGATCCAACACTGTTTACAAAAACCTACGGGGAGGACTTACTTGTTGTTCAAATATATGTCGATGACATCATTTTTGCCTCAACAAAACGAAGTTACTCTAATGATTTTGCAAAATTAATGAAAGATAATTTTGAAATGTCCATGATGGGTGAACTTACGTTCTTTCTAGGATTACAAGTTCATCAATCACCCCGTGGTATTTTTATAAATCAGTCCAAATATGCTCTCGAAATTCTTAAGAAACATGGAATGATGTCTTGTGATACTTTTAATACACCAATGGGCTATACCACAAAACTAGATGCTGATTTACATGGGACTCCCGTTGACCCTACCAAATACCGAAGTATGATTGGGTCCCTCATGTATCTCACATCTAGTAGACCTGATATAGTTTTTGCTCTCTACATGTGCTCTCGCTATCAGTCCAGACCAACTGAAAAACACCTTAGTGAGGTCAAAAGAATCCTTCGATACATTAAGGGAACCATTAACTTGGGAATCTGGTATCCGAAGGATTCTGGTTTTGAACTAATTGCTTTTTCAGATGCTGATCATGCAGGATGTTTAGACAAACGCAAAAGTACATCTGGTGGATTACAGTTTCTCGGAGACAAACTTGTGTCATGGCAATCTAAGAAGCAGGACTGCACTTCACTGTCGTCTACTGAATCTGAATACGTAGCCATGTCTGCTTGTTGCGCTCAAGTCATTTGGATGAGATCACAACTTAAAGATTATGGCTACCTATTCAACAAGATTCCTATCTACTGTGATTCAAAGAGTGCAATTGCTATCTCCTGCAACACTGTGCATCATTGCAAATCCAAACACATCGATCTCCGATATCATTTCATCAAAGAGCATGTGGAAAGGGGTACAGTTGAACTTTATTTTGTTGGAACTGAGTACCAATTGGCGGACTTACTTACCAAATCCTTGGCACCATCAAGGTTTGCTAGTCTAGTTCACCAGATTGGTATGAGATGTTTGACACCAGAGGATCTGGAAAAGTTTTTAAAATACCACTGATCGTCAAACATCACAACTATCTCTGTATAATATTTGTCTTTCTTTCTTTACTATAAACTAATCAAAACCCACAAAGATTTTTCACATTTTTTATTTTTTTTATTTATTTAAAAAAAAAAAAAAAAAAATACAACTAATGCAAGTATATCGCTTCCATTCAACACCTTGTTCTTACTTTACAAGTGTTGAGGGGGAGTCACGCTTAAATCTTTTACCAATTAATTGGTATACTTGCATATTTCTCGTATGTTACGGTTCGGAGTGTGTGCGGATGGTTTATTTCACTACACTTTGTCTCATTTTGTTTAAGTCTTCATAAGTTAACTTAACGCATGCACATCTCAATGTCAATAGACTTGCTAGTTACTTTAGGGTTCTAGTTAAAGCATTTCATAGGTAAGGGACCAATGTAGTCTAAGTCTTAAAGATTAAAAAACTTTAGTACACTTGTTTGTTTGTTATAAAAGTCCAAGGACTAAAAGTGACACATCAAAAGTTTTTCAAAATAACTTAAACAAACAAACCGTACCACAAAAACCCCACAGTTTCATATTTACTTAAACCTTTCTTAAACCCTTTCATCCAAACCCACGGTTCACAATCATTCGAGCTAACCACAACCTTGATCATTAAATTGTAAGTTCCCATGGATTCACTAGGGCATTTCTTACATAGGATCTTGGTTAATTTGTATTTCAACGGTTTAATCTCTCGATTTCGTGATGTCGAGAACTAGGGTTAGGATTTCGAAAATTGTAATTTACATGTCGTGGTGGTTAATTCTTGATGGGGTTTAGTGAATTAGCTTGTTTCTAATACTTTCTCATTGTTTATTTTCTCATTCCATCATGATTGCTTTGTTTTCGAATTCACAAGAATGAGTCGAATTGGGTTTGTAAGGTCCTATAAGTATTTGTGTGATTTTAGTGGTGGGATTTGCTTTATAGGTCTCATATTTGCATGCTTAATCTTGCTAGGATGTTTCTCACCCTTGAACATGTTTCTCGATATACTTACTTGTTTCGTTCGGGAAAATATCGAGATATGCATGTCTCAAAGTGTTGTCTATTGTGCTAGGTGTCTTGTTATGCATCCTTAGTTATAATTGCAATATGATTGACGTTGTTTTAATCTGTTGTTTCGAATTAATCAAGTTCTCGAAAAATATTTTCTTGAGCATTATCGAAATCTTTGAAATTGTGTTAAAAATGTTTAATCTACCTTGGTGACAGGCCATATTCATTGGAAAAGTACTTAGTGAAGGAAATATACGTGTGATTTCTACAAAAAATCGAATTAATTCTTGTATAAGAATTTTTTTCGAGAAACTGTGTTCTTATCGAAATCATTTCTTAATATCGAGAAACCTATGTTTTTCGAGAAATATTGTCGAAATCTTTCTGGGAACTCTATTTTTTTCGAAATCTTCAGTTTCTCGACATATTGGTTTATCGAAATCAATCTTAAGTGGTTTCTCGATAACTTTGAGTTTTGTCGCAAAAACCTGATATAGGAAAGATCTCGATAATTTTTCTCGATAAAAGTCAATTTTTCTCGATAACACCAGTTTCTCGATAAGTTGTTAAAAGAATTTTTTCTCGATAACATCAATTTTTTCGATAAGTAAGAAATCTCGATAAAAGGTCCATGATGTATTTTTCGAAATCTTGTTTGGTATTGTATCATTGGTGTGAGTCATTATTGTGGTGTAATGTGATGTAGTTGTGAATTGTGCTTGTCATGTTGTGCTTATTTGCCATATGCATTACTTGACTCATAACTAAATGACGCATTTGTGCCTAATTGTTTCAAGTAGATATCTGTATCCAAACTCTAAACTGTGCTAACACATAACAAATTTGGATGTTTGGTTTATGGTGATACTTTTCAGATAAACATGGCTGAACACAATGAGAACGTCGCAGAACAACCTCTTCCATTACTCACCTTGGATGACATCACTCCCGAGAACTACAATGTCACAATTGGCAACAACAATCCCAGAGTCGATTTCAACAAGTTGAATATCAGAGAGAAATCATGCATGATTGTGAAAGATATTCTACTGGCACATCCTTGCAAACCACTGCTCACCTGCTCTACTTCAGTTCCACTGTTCTACCTTCATCAGTTCTGGCTTACAGCTCGGGCCAACTTGGATAATGAGTCTTTCACTGTTACCTTAGATGGCCAAGATTACTCTGTAGATCATGATGTTCTTCGAACAGCCCTTCTCATGCCACAAACTGACAACGAATTTGCTCCGATACTACCTGACCTGGAACTTCTTGACTTCTTCATTGAATTAGGATATGAGGTTGATGATGATGAACCTCTAATCAAGCTTTCCAAATTTAATGTCAAGTATATCCCTCAGCCTTGGAGAACATTCTGTCTGTTGGTTGTTAGATCTATATCTGGAAGGAAAAGTGGTCATGAACATCCAAGGCTCGAACACCTACAAACATTCTGGGGAATGGTGACTCTGACACCGATTGACTTTGCAGTTCCTATCATGAATGATATCGTCTACAGTATTCAGACCGACCGTGTGAAGACTATGATACCATTCACAAGATTCACCAAGCTTATCATTGAACATCTCTGCAAAAGTTCTCCAGAATTCATTAAAAGGATGGCTGATTCTAATGAGCCAAAGCACCTCTTCGAGGACGACTTCACCACCTCATTCATCAAATCGACCACTTCCTCAACCAAGATCAAAGGAATGAGGATTCCCGAATACCTTCTGAATGACAATATTAAGAAAAGGGCGAACTTCAAGTTGTATGATCTGGCTTACAAAGGGGAACTGGAAGAAGCAACTATAAAGACTCGTAGCAAAGGAAGTGTAAAGTCTGGGAGTACCACGAGCACCACTGGATCACCTCATACAAGATCTAAATCTGCTACAATGGCAAAACCCAAGACTACTACCACACCTAAACCTACATCCAAACCTAAACCTGCTACCAAACCAAAGAAGAAGGCAACTCCTGAGTACTTTATTCGGGATGAACCTACTCCTCCACCTTCTGACACCGAGTCCGAGTTTGATACTGAATCTGATGAAGAAGAACCAGACTATGAACTGAGATACAGAGCACCTGATGAAGGATTTCCTGCAACAGAGATTGCCGTTCAACAAAGTCTTGTAACTTATGAAGAAGAGACAAGGAAAAGAAAAGGAGTCACTATCAATGAGCCGAATGATGATGAAGATGAACCAATCGTTGAACCATTAGTCGATAAACGCAAACTGAAGAGTATAGTTGTCGACACTAGAGCTGAAGAAAAGCAGCTTAGGAAAGAACAGAGGAAAGCAAGTCTTGAAAGCCGACTTCTATCACACCCTCCAACACCACCACCTATCGATCAGTCAGAACATGTAGGGGCTACAAGCAGTATGGTTCCTCCAACAACGTCAGAATCAGCTCCACAACCTGATGACAACGTTAAGGATACAGACAAGACTGAAGATGTCCACATGACTTAGACTGCTACTTTAGAGGAGAATGTTGGCGGTCAAGAGAACTTAGCTACGGATCAGGAACATGAATATCTTATTACTCCAGAGTTTCTTGCACGAGAAGCAGAGGAAGCAGAGGAACGTCGTCGAAAGGAAAACGAAGAGAAGAACGCGTTCGACACCAACATGTTTCTTAAGTCATCTTCTCAGCAGACTTCCTCAGCACAACCTCCACCTCCTCAAGACTCTCCACCAAAGGATCCGACTCCTCCCGCTTCTTCTTCAAACTCTCACAACAAGTCATCATCCGAATCATCACCCGAGCACTCATCTCCCACACCTTCTGAAACCGCATCTAAACAGCATTCGATCAATGAACCAAAACAACAAGTTGATCTTCAGGAGCAAGTGAACAAACTCACCAACATGGTTACCAATCTTACCAAACAAGTTGAGGAATTCCAGGAGTCAACGCAGCTGATCGACAAGTTCTTGAAATCTGATTACGAAGGATTTATCAGAACTGCAACACATGATTTTCTCACTGAAAATCTGGTTGAGATGATCACTCCTGAGGTAGCAAACCTTCTCAAACCAATCAATGACAACTTGGATCACAGAATTAGAAGTGTTACGAGGAAAATGTTGTCTACTACACCATTCACGCTTCACACCGCAAAATCTTCTACTGTGGCTCTAACCGTCCAAGAATTGTCCTTCAATGACATGCTTGTCAAACTCTTCGACAACCTTGCCACCAAAACCACACAGACAGCTGAAGAAAAAAGGCCTGTATGATGCTATGGTAGCTTACATGTCAAAAGAGTCATGCAAAGATGCTGCTGGAACCAGAAAACGGACAAGAAAAGATGACGATCCTGACCCAAACTCCAAAGGCAAGAAACCTAAGTCTGGAACAGGTCCCTCATCCTCTCTACAACCACAAAAGGACTCCACTCCTCCTGGAACTCAACAACAACCCTCAACTACTGGTAAAGGTCAAACCGAAGATGAAGAAATTTTCATGGAACAAACTGATGACTTCCAAGATCATCATGACACCGATTACCGTGCTCCACCTACTCATGATTCTCATGCTGGTCCATCATCACCGTCCAAAGCCAAAGACAAAGATGCTACATCCAAGTCTAAGAAATCCAAGAAGAAAACACGTCATTCATGGCTCGACAATGATGACAATCCTCAGAATGATTGGCTGACAGAAATGGTCCAAGCTCAACCTCCTCTGGAAGAAGAAGAACCTCTTCCTGGTAACACTCTTCAGTTCACCCAGGTCATTATGAAGGATCTTCACATCAACAAACTCACAAAGGCGGAGCTTAGGAGAATCAATAGGGATGCACAAGAATTCCTCAAGAAAAGATCTGGAAACAAAGTCGAATACGAATATCACATGCAGAATATAGCTAGTGCAATGTCTGCCGACTTTGACTGGTTAAATCCTGAAGTGAATATCGATCTAAGTTCCAAGAATCATGAAAAACCTTACTTCACCGACTGGACCAAACCATTACCGTTGAAAGGATTTCCTGACAAACCGAAGATACCTTACAGCTTCTTCTTCAACAAAGATCTTCGTAACATCCAGCTCACTCAAGAGATATCCAAGAAGAAATATGCTTCCTCACTCACAATCTCAGTACCAGCCGCTAGATACGAAATTCCAGCCATTGAAGAAACCACTCGTATTTTCAGCAACTCCATCGTAGCTTACGACAGAGATGCTCTACACGGAATTCAACATTGGCCTGATCGTCGTCGTCTCGGTTATACAAGCAGATTAGGAGAGACATCATTGGAAAATGTGAAGCAGAAATCAAAGATCATCGCTATCTTGGAGATTCAGCAGTCAAAACGGTTTAACTACATTTTCATGCATGAAATTGTTGTTAAACGACAAGATGAAAAGAAGTACAAGTTCTCCGAAGCCGACTTTCCCAACCTTAATCTCAATGACATTGAAGATATGTATCTTGAAAAGGTTCAGAGTAGAATGCGCGGATTCGATAGAGACGTTCAGTACAACTTCATGGCATCGCTACTTCTTTACATCCGACGACTGATTGTTCAAGAAAGAGTGGAAGATCTTCAGCTTGGAGTGGAAAGTTACCAACAAAAGATCAATTTGACAAAGCCACAATTCTATTTTGATGGTCTCTATGACACACCACAGTTTACTCTCATCCAAG
>JARVZY010003978.1:0-29002 GCA_030686995.1 Artemisia argyi
GTTCAAGAGGGCGGCCCTCTTAATTTTACTAGGCGGCCCCCTTAATCATTAAGGGGACCGGCCATTAATTAAGGGGACCGGCACGCTCCAGAATAGTATTTTCTGGCCCTATAAATATTGGATCATTCCACATATTTTTCTCACCTTTTTGCACTAAAAACTTTCTGATCTAAACATCCTTCTCCATCTTCTAAAAATTCTTTGATCTTATATACTTTGATCTTTGTTTCAAAGTGATTCAAGCCTCAACACTCAAGTGCAAAGAGAAGAATACTTCTACTAGAAGTATTACAACTTAGTATCATCTTGCTATCTAAGTTATTTGTTTGTTTCATCTTGTTGATCTTTCATACTTTGGTGAATAAGGTGTATGTATTAGTTAGCTAGATTTAGTTGAAGAATCTAGAATTATTGTAAGTGTGAAGTGGAACTTGAAGTGAAGAAGAAGTATTAGATAGTAGTGGTGATAGGAGATTGTAGCAATAGGGACTTGTAGTGAAGAAATTAAGGGTTCCAAGTGAAGAAGACTAGAAGACATTAGTAGATTGAAGTTGTGAAGACATTAGTGGCTTGAAGGTGTGAAGACATTAGTAGATTGAAGTTGTGAAGATATTAGTGGCTTGAAGGTGTGAAGACATTAGTGGCTTGAAGGTGTGAAGACATTAGTGACTTGAAGTTGTGAAGACACTAGTGCCTTGAAGTTGTGAAGTTGCAATACATTGAAGTTGTGAAGTATTTGTGAAGGTGTGAAGATACTTGTGGTGTGAAATAGTATAGAAGAAGTGTAAAGGTGTGAAGAAGACGTGGTGTGATATATGGTGTGAGATTGGTTCTAGCTACGATTAGAACTCGACATCTTGCTTTGTGTCGTAAATTGGTGTAAGCTTTTGGTGTGTACGGTTTTCTCCGCCATAAGGGAGGTTATTGATTTAGTGAAGAAAACTCTCGAGTTAGGTGCTCGGGGAGTGGAGTAGGGCAAGGAAGGTGCCCTTGTAGCCGAACCACTATAAATCCTTTGTCTCTCGGTTTGATATTTTCATCTCTTACTCTTTGCTTGCTTACTTACTAGCTTTCCATATATTGTTAATATTGTGTGTAGTGCATATATTGATTTCACATAAAGATCAAACTAGGTTCCATTTAAAACATTAATTATACATTAGTAAAATATAAGTATATACAATTACTAAGATACATATATCTATATTAGTACAAACTTGTAATTAAGTGAGATATATGAAATTATAATTTCTATTCAACACTTTAAATAAGTAGTATATATGTGATATATGTGAATTAGTTTGTATCTATACTTTAGCTTCAAAGGTGTTTACGATTACCATCAATTCTTTGAAAAGCAAACTCTTATTAAACGAAAAAGACGCAAAACTATTCAACCACCCATTCTAGGTTTCCACAATTGGTATCAGAAGCCACGTCTAGCAAGATTTTTAAAATATATTGTATTTTAAAACTTGTAACGATCTATGGAATTCGAAAAATATCTAGAAAGGGAATTTACGCAAAAACCGCCATTATTTGAAAATGATCATTTTCTTGAATGGAAAAACAAATTTGAAAATTATGTGAAATCAATAGATCTTAATCTTTGGCATATCATTTCAATTGGTGATCTTAAACCAACCAAAATAGATTTTGAAAATCAATATAATAACCTTCAAACCAAATTTGATAAAAACACTAAAGCCAAATTACTTATTTTCAAAACTCTACCAGGAGTTGAATATGAAAGACTATTTCCTTATAAAACGGCAAATGATATTTGGAAATGTCTCTTAAAATTTCACCAAGAGAAATGTAAAACCAAAGATGATAAGCTTGATATTGCACATGAAATAGTTACTCTAGAAAATTTAATAGATAAATATCTAGTTGAAATAAACACATGTACTACTAGTTCAAATATGGTCATTGAAGGTACCAATAATGAAGAACACATGTGTCAAATCCGAAGAAAAAATGTCAATAAATCATGGTGCAACAAGGACGATGAAGATGACGTAGATATGGCTTACATGAATTTTCTTACTAATGCAAATACAAGTAGTGACGGCAAGGATTGCATGCTCCAAGATCCAAGCAATACTATAAACAAAACATGGAGCGACATGAATAATAGGATTGATCACCGTAGAGCATGTGAAGATTGTACAACTACAAATAAGGTACAATCCAAAACCAAACATTTTTGCTATGATCAATTTATATTAGAATTTTCAAAACTAGAAAACAACTTCAAACACTTTTGCAACATTGAATCAAAAGTTGTTTTTAAAAATGAATCTTCACCATCCATTGAAAATACCTTTGAAAAAGAAATAATTTTAGAAGATAAAATGTCTAGACTTGAAAGTAATATTGAAATTGATCTTGAATGTAAAAATTGTCAAGACTACAAACATGAAATTAAAATGGAAAGGGAAAAAGCAAAAATATTGGCTAAATTTGAAAATAGTTCTAAATCTTTAAAATATCTACTTAACATTCAAAAGTCATTTTATGATAAATCCGGTTTAGGATTTACTGCAGATGATTATTTAACAAATACATCAAAACAAATAAAATTTGTTAAATATGGTGGAGAAATTTAGAACTATTATTATTTACATCCATTGATTATTTATCTAGTCAAGAAAGTTATTGTTTGTTTGTTTAAACAAACAAATGATAAATTCTTGTACTTCTTGACGACATCCTCATCATGTGCATTTAAATGCATTGGATGTTCTCTACTAATCAACTCGGACCCATGAGAATCTGGGTACCAAGCTCTTTGTCATGTTTAGGTAATTAACGAACGAAGGGTTTACTACTTTTTGAATCGCTCTCCTCGCTCTCTTTCATTTGATGACCATTGGTTCCCGTTATTCTGTTTCACATTCTACACATGTGTTGTTTATGACTTTGTTGCGGTCATCCATGGTTTTGGCGATTTACTCTTCACTCTTGGAGCATTGACTTTATGGTGTGTTCGTTACTACCTCATGACAAAGAATTCTTGTTTTACCTTTCTTGATCTCTATTGCGTTGGGATTCGTCTTTGCTACTTCTACATGCTTTGGGCAAACTTTTAAGACGTCTTCTATTGCTCCTATGCCCACTCTTAAAGGAAAGCTGGACCTAAGGTAAGTTTTCTTTTCATAATCTTGTAAATGTCATATTATATCAAAGTATGCCATGATTAGTATATTAGTATGATCAAATTTATAAGTTGCCCTGTTCACCTGTCATTAACACTAATATATGTATACATGTAATTAAGCTTGTTATTTCTCTTATTCATCATTTCTGTTGAATGTTACCTATGATCAATAGTCGAATGCTTATCTTGTAGGCTAAATGACCATTTTTCGTTGTATTAATTGATATGCTAAAATTAAGACTAGTTAGCACTTTAACTCTATGATGTATTGTGTGTGTGTATATATATATATATATATATATATATATATATATATATATATATATATATATATATATATATATATATATATATATATATATATATATATATGTGTGTGTGTGTGTGTGTGTGTGTGTGTGTGTGTGTGTATGTTAATCTTGCATCCATAGATAATTAGCCGTGTCCCTCATAATCTTACTGCATTAAGATCCTTAGAATTCTCCATTACTCATCTATGTCTTTTGTTGCCTTTAAAGATTATTATATGCAACAATGGGATTAACCGTTTTTCTTAAATATGATATGATCCTTCTTGAAATTCTTTACTTGGGATTTTTGAAATCAAAAAATAATCTTTCAAATATCCATTTCATCCTACTTTAAACAACATTTTTTTTAACCTTAAGCTACCATAACTTGATTTTAACCAAAATCAAGATTTGATTATTTTTCTCAAACATGATATGTAGCAAGGCTCAATTGTTTTACTCTAATACGCACTTGAATCTATTTTGAAGCATTGTTGAATAAAACTAAAAACGTTTTCTTAAAACTATATTTGATTATCTCACATATGTCATACACTTCTATAAAATGACATTCACTACTTAATCAAATCATTGCATGTGAATCTTGGTTGGCCTATATGGATCTTGTTTGTAACAAATCCTAAAGTCCATACAATCATTACTTCCAATTTGTTTCTTGTAGGCACTAATTATTATGTTCAAATTAGCCAATATATGGTCAGCATGTTTTATTGCTTCCTTAGTTGTACAACGTAATTGGCCAATAACTAGATTGCATGAAAATTGGAAATTACTTGCCTACTTAACTTGTTTCTATCACATTCTCTAGATACATGATTAGTATATCCTATATTGTTTCTAAAGAATTGATGAAAATTGTTTGCACTAGACTACTTATTACTTGTATCCTTCTGCTTGTTACTTGTTAACTTTCATCAATATGTTTGCACTAAACTACATATTATCATTTTCATAATAGTTACACATTTAACTAACTTGCCTTGTTGCCTCCTTAGTTGCATATCTATATTGATAAATTAATAGATAGCATGATCATTAGAAACTAATTATCTAATTTAATTGTTTCTATATCACTCTCTACATTCATGAATAGCATGTCTTATATTGCTTCAAAGAATTGAACTTGCTTGAATCCAAACCCCTAAACACAACCTTTCTGAAAATTTTCTGTCAAAAACCCATTTCTGGCATTCTGGAATTCACCAGATGGGCGGCCCCTTTAATTATATAAGGCGGCCCCCTTAATGATTAAGGGGACCGGCCCCTAATTAATGGGACCGGCCATCTGATGGTCGAGGATACTGTTTTCTTTATCACTTTTTAACCCATTTCAGCCTATACTTCCCAAAATTTACAAACATATTTTGTCCCATGCTATCCCTCAAAATTTGCCTTCCTAAACCACATTTCTCATACACTATAAATACCCTTTTCCCATCATTAATGCCATCACACCCAACATGTCATCTCCCAACAACCAAAAACCTAAGATTTCAAGAACCGCAAGGATCTCTATTAAACCCATTTGGAGGAGGAAACTTGATTCTTGTCATAACTCAAGTGATGTTGTTCCAAGTCAACCAACTACTAAACCTCAAACCCACAAAAATGATTCATCTCACAACCTATCACCCACTCATTCCCTCATTCATGCTTCTTCTTATGATGAGCATGCTCAATCCCAAAACAATAATCCCAATTTCTCAATCAATACTTCACATGTTGCTCATTCAACAAAAACACCACTCACTCTTAGAGAACCTCTTCCACCCATTTCATGTTTTCATGACTACCCAAGCTCAACCATGTCTCCACCACCAAGAGTACCACCACCACATCCTACAACCTCACATGCCATTCCTATGTTGCATGTTCAAACCTTCACCCAAGAAAACCATCATGTTCCACCATCATCACCTTCCTCCGAACACTTGAAGTTCGTTGAGGAGCTAAAAGAGGCTCATGAGCTTAGTGCTCTTCTAGCATTACATCTTGCACAACGCAATTTGGATCCAACCCAATCAAGCTCACCATCATCACCACACAACATCAACCAAGTTGAGAAGCATGTCAACAATTGCCCTTGTTGCATCTTCCTTCAACAACAAACCATTGCCTTGAATGAGCACTTGACTTGGATTGAGTATCTTCTTACAAGATCTCAACAAACATCATCACTTGAACAACATCAAAACCATCAATCAACAAACCCTATCTCTAGCCCACCACCTACAAGTACCACATCTCCAAACTCACCAACATACGTGAAACCAAAAGTTTATCTCCACTAAACCACCAAGCATTTTATATGCTTATGTTTCTCATTTTCAAATAAAACCTTTCAACCATTTTGGGATTCAAGAAAGTTTGGTGACACTCCTTGTTAGCACAATAGGATGCTATACTTAGTCTTAGTATTCTATAGTTATGGCTTTTGTAACAATGATTATGGGTTGACATAATCATTTTCTATCAATGAATGACTTAATATGTATTTCGTATTATCTTTTGCCATGCTTATTACTTGTTGGTATTATAATATATGTGTTTGCTTTTGCTATGCTTGTGCTTCTAACATTTTTCTTGCAAGAATTCCATAACTCGAACCCTTGGTGCCCTCAAACGAGGGGGAGCATACATCAAGGGGGAGCCTTTACCTTATCGGCTTAAACCTTTTTGATTCTACAAAAAGGGGGAGAAGTGAATATAAACTCACTAAATACTTGTCTAAAAATTAATTTTTGGATTTAATGAGTTTAGGTTTTGTAATCATCAAAAAGGGGAAGATTGTTGATATAAATAATTGACTAAAAACATTATTCATATCTTTCGATATCTCTAAGTTTTGATAATCACAAAACGAAAACTCATCAAACCAAAGGTTATGACGTAAACAAGTATTTAGTAGTAAATACTCACCTTCATCATTTAATCACTTAAGGTATGAATAAACAAAGTGATTAATGCATTATAAGATCAAATGAAATCTTGTCTTAAGACATAACATTTTATAAAATGTTTTTAACATTTTATATATATTTGTAAATCATTTTTTGAATAGCTATATTAAACCACAAAGATATGATTTCAAATTTCCAACCAAAAAGGGCAAATTTTATCCAGAAAAACTTTTTCAACGTTCAGGAGGGCGGCCCCCTTAATTTTACTAGGCGCCCCCTTAATCATTAAGGGGACCGGCCATTAATTAAGGGGACCGGCACGCTCCAGAATAGTATTTTCTGGCTCTATAAATATTGGATCATTCCACATATTTTTCTCACCTTTTTGCACTAAAAACTTTCTGATCTAAACATCCTTCTCCATCCTCTAAAAATCCTTTGATCTTATATACTTTGATCTTTGTTTCAAAGTGATTCAAGCCTCAACACTCAAGTGCAAAGAGAAGAATACTTCTACTAGAAGTATTACAACTTAGTATCATCTTGCTATCAAAGTTATTTGTTTGTTTCATCTTGTTGATCTTTCATACTTTGGTGAATAAGGTGTATGTATTAGTTAGCTAGATTTAGTTGAAGAATCTAGAATTATTGTAAGTGTGAAGTGGAACTTGAAGTGAAGAAGAAGTGTTAGATAGTAGTGGTGATAGGAGATTGTAGCAATAGGGACTTGTAGTGAAGAAATTAAGGGTTCCAAGTGAAGAAGACTAGAAGACATTAGTAGATTGAAGTTGTGAAGACATTAGTGGCTTGAAGGTGTGAAGACATTAGTAGATTGAAGTTGTGAAGACATTAGTGGCTTGAAGGTGTGAAGACACTAGTGGCTTGAAGGTGTGAAGACATTAGTGACTTGAAGTTGTGAAGACACTAGTGCCTTGAAGTTGTGAAGTTGCAATACATTGAAGTTGTGAAGTATTTGTGAAGGTGTGAAGATACTTGTGGTGTGAAATAGTATAGAAGAAGTGTAAAGGTGTGAAGAAGACGTGGTGTGATATATGGTGTGAGATTGGTTCTAGCTACGATTAGAACTCGACATCTTGCTTTGTGTCGTAAATTGGTGTAAGCTTTTGGTGTGTACGGTTTTCTCCGCCATAAGGGAGGTTATTGATTTAGTGAAGAAAACTCTCGAGTTCGGTGCTCGGGGAGTGGAGTAGGGCAAGGAAGGTGTCCTTGTAGCCGAACCACTATAAATCCTTTGTCTCTCGGTTTGATCTTTCCATCTCTTACTCTTTGCTTGCTTACTTACTAGCTTTCCATATATTGTTAATATTGTGTGTAGTGCATATATTGATTTCACATAAAGATCAAACTAGGTTCCATTTAAAACATTAATTATACATTAGTAAAATATAAGTATATACAATTACTAAGACACATATATCTATATTAGTACAAACTTATAATTAAATGAGATATATGAAATTATAATTTCTATTCAACACTTTAAATAAGTAGTGTATATGTGATATATGTGAATTAGTTTGTATCTATACTTTAGCTTCAAAGGTTTTTACAATTACCATCAATTCTTTGAAAAACAAACTCTTATTAAACGAAAAAGACGCAAAACTATTCAACCACCCATTCTAGTTTTCCACAATTTTACATATACATGAGATCGAAAGATGATGATTGTGTAACTTGCATGAAAGAGATTATTTTCTGAAGCAAAATGGCACAAGTGATTATTTGCGGTTAAAGTGGATACAATTTTGTCATTTCAAGAAAAAAAAGTCTTAGTTTTAGCAATATGTCACAAAGTTGAGTCAAGTTAGAAATAAGTGTCATCTTAGATGTCTGTTTTGCAAATTTCATTTCTTTTTTAAACATAGTTTATTATATACTAGGAGGGTACACGCGTGTTGCAACGGCGGGTACTCTGTAATCAAAACTTTTAGCAATAATATTATTTGATTATATGTTTTTCGTGATAATAACTTTATGTATGGCGAGAATTTTAGGTAACAACTTTTCGCACATAGTTTCATATAAATATGGTAGAGTACCTGTGCATCTCGATGCAACAGTTATAAGAAAATGGTAGTTAGTAGTATTACGAAATTGTGACGATTGACGGTGAAAGATACTTTCTAGTCAAAAGAGAGATCTACAAATTTGATATTTTTTAGCTAAGCGTAAAAACCGAAAGTAAATTGAGAAATTTTCAAAATTTTGTAAGGTTTAACCTTGCGAATTTTATGAAAACTAGCAAGAAACCTTGCGATTTTTTTTTAAAATAATTCGTAACCTCTCACAAAACTTGTGAATTTTGTCAATATTTCGGATTTTTTTTTTTTTTTTTTTTTTTTTTTAAATCTAAGTATTTGATGAAGTATATTAGTAAAAACGAGCGGAGGAACCCGCGCGTTGCTGCGGAAATGCCGTGCTATTTATTTATTTATTTTTTTTTTACACCTTAGGGCTTAGGAACTAAATTGCAAAAGACTATTCTTGCTTCCAGTGTGGCAATTTAAATGAATTTTGTTAATGGATTTTTCAAATCTTATCAAAAATGTATTCTCATGAAAATTTTTAATAATCAAAATATCATTTTTTTTCCAAATATTACAAAAAAAAATGAAAATTTTTAATAATCAAAATATCTTTTTTTTCCAAATATTACAAAAAAAAAAAAAAAAAAAAAAAAAAAAAAAAAAAAAAAAAACTGTTGCTACAGTAAAAAAATGCTACAGTGCCCGACACTCACACAAATCACTGTTTCGTCCACTGTAGCAAGCACTGTAGCTGCTACAGTGAACGTTCCCCCTTTTAGTATATATAATAATGAGTATTTTTGTCATTTAATATTAAAATATTATGAATTTAATATCACCTAAAATCTTGAAAGGGAAAAAGAAATAAACCATTGACTTTACTTTATTAAGTAAGGTTGGTATACATTACTTACCACTTCATTATTATACAAAGTTAATTTCTGAAATATTACAAGCACTATTATAACGTACTTCACAAAAGCACCTTCGTTTCAATTCCAAAAACCATATCTACTTTGAGAAGATTATTTCTAGTTCGTTTTATATATCTTTATTAATTCACTGATTCTGTTAAACCTTTTGTCTTCACTCGTATACTTTATTGACAAAACCAATGAGATCGTTACCACATGAACCACGTATACGTTATTGACAAAATCAATGAATATCATTGAACATGAACCACATGAATCAAGTAAGTGCATCACCATCTTGTTAAGAAAACAACAAAATAAGGAAAAAAGACAAAGAGTCAAGTAGTGAACATTCATTTTCATTTTCATGCATGCCCATGCATTAAAAAGAAGAAGTCGATCTCAACAACCGATACGTATTCACTAGATCACTCACCTGCTTGCTATTTATGATTCCTTAGCCAACAAGTAACATAGACATTATTGTATATTAAACTATATACTGTAACATTTATGGAAAAAACGGTTTTATAATAAAGATAATACAGCATTTTTATTTGATGTAGATTTTGCTATTTTGAGTTCTTTCGTGGTGACTTTATGAAATATCAAGATCTTAAGAGAGCGGAAAAAATGGACAATAAATAATTACTGGATTTAAACTAGATGACATGCACTCATCTCACATACTTAAAGTCTTAATATATTGCTTGAAATTATAATATACAATTTGGACAAACTTACCTATTTTAATGTTCATGTATATAATTAACGGCCCATTAAATTACCTTCAAATATAAGTAAGTGTTAGTTCTTTAGGCTTCTAACTGATTCAAACCACTTTTTTAGTGGTTGTCTTTGCTACATGATGATAACTTAAAAAGTAGTTTAGTTATTATATTTTACAAGTAGTTTTTGTGAAAATATGTAACGGATCAACTGATGAGGTGATAAAACTAAGGTACTATACTTGTGATATGTTAGTTTTGTATTTTTTACGCGTGAAACAATCCGGGTATCAATATGCTTATACAAGAAGTTTCTAATCAATCCCATATTCTAAGTGAATGTCCTCTTTCCCTTCTCTAAAGCATTCTATATATATATAACAAATGACACTATCTCATACGTGTAAATCCTCGTATTACGTGTTTGGAAGTACACGTGATAATTATATGACCACAAATATGATTCGCCCACCACATACGTCTCATTGACCATACCTTTGAGATATGTACACAGATATCCTGTCGGTCACTTTTTTACTATATCTATATATACCCTGTTCTATTACCCTTCTCACACATGGCCTTCTGATATATTCACATTCCCACTCATCCCATTTGGCCTAGTTGCTAAATCTTTCATTTTTTGCTTCAACGTACTCATGATAAAAGATATTTTTTGCTTCAACTCATGATAAATTTAAAGATGGTGATCATAAAATTATTTTTTGCTTCAACTCATGATAAGATTAAAGATAGTGATCATAACATTTTGGATGATGAGTACGTACCCGAAAATGATTATGATTATTATGATGCATGCGATATCGGAAAGATGTAAGAAAAGAAAGAATAAGTTGATGAAAAAAAAAGTGCAATTTGCATGGCCCATTAGACGTTTTTGGCTATGATATTATGTTGATGATACTTAGCCATCTCGATGCAGGCAGCGTGGCTACGTCGACACTTCAGTGATACCATTTGGTCTAAAAAGGTATGCAAACGTATTTTGTATATATAATTTTGGAGCTTTGATTGATATACTAATTCATGTGTTTAAATTTTTGCAGTTGTGCCTAAAAAAATGACATGTGGCAAAATCAAGGTAAATGTAGTGAGTGAGAAATTGTGTAATGCATTTATCAAACATTGAATTGTTTAGGCACAATATTAGTCAAATGAATTATGTTTCTTAATCATTTTTCATAGTGCAAGCTTTCACATTTGCTACCTATAATATATGCTAGCAATTGATAAGTTTTCATGTTGTTTGATTTTATATCAAGTGGTGTTGTTTTAATTTTTCAAAATACCACATTAATTTTTCAAAATGCCACCTTAACACTAAAAATACCACATAGGATTCACCTAATCATCAAATTGTCCATATAAGGATGAAAGATAAATACTAATTACGTGAAAAATAAATGACCAACTCAACATGTACTTGGTTACCATTTTGGTGATAGTGGAATAAAATTGTCCATAATTTTGTGGTGCAAGATTTCATATTTGCTAGCTATAATATATATGCTAGCAATTGATAATTTTTCATGTTGTTTGATTTTGTATCCAGTGGTGTTGTTTTAATTTTTCAAAATACCACCTTGACACTAAAAATACCACACAGGATTCACCTAATCATCAAATTGTCCATATAATGATGAAAGATAATTACTAGATACGTGGAAAATAAATGATCATCTCAACATGTACTTGTTTACCATTTTAGTGATAGTGGCACAAAATTTGAAAGTTTGATGGGTTATTTGCAGGGTTTTAAAAGACGAGTCATGGCGCCTCTAAGGCACGGTGTGTGACCTCCCCGTTATGAAATAGACCAAAGGCTCTAGGCGTGAGATGAGGCGTGGAAAGACGTGATAAGGCGTGCCAAGGCGCGAGGCGTGTCACCTTTTCTGAATTCAGCTTCGATAAAGAAGAGTATTTTGAATGAAATGAAGAAGATTTCATGCAATGATAGTTTCTTAACTTTAATTTTTATGTATAATATTTTTTTATAAACTTGATATATATAAATATGATATAAATATATATCTATAAATATTTTAATATTTTGTGCCACTTTAAGTCACGCTTTACAAAATACCGTGGCTTCGGCATGACTCCTAATGCGTGAGGTTAACAATGTTGTCACGTCACATCTCATGTTTTTTATAACCTTGATTATTTATTAATAAAAAATAAGAGTTTCAAGTCAGTACAATTTTGCAAATGGCTTGTTATTTTATGGTGTTAAACTAAAATATAACATGAACCTCATGAGCCAAGTAGGTGCATCACCACCTTGTTAACAAAACAACAAATTAGGAGAAAAAAACAAAGAGTCGAGTAGTGAACGTTCATTTTCATGGCCATGCATTAAAATAAGAAGTTTATTTCAAAAAATTAAAATAAGAAGTCTCAACACCCAATGCGTATTCACTGATTACTCACCTGCTTGCTATTGTGTATATATATTCACACCTCCCACGTTTGCCTAGTTGCTAAAGTTTTCATTTTTTTTTTTACGAAGAGCAAAGTCTTATGAGTTCATTTTTTGCTTCAAATCATGATAAAGAAAGTGATCATAACACTGTGAAAGATGGGTACGTACCCGAAAATGATGATGATGATTACGAGATATCAGATAGATATAAGAAAAGAAAAACTAAGTTGATGAAAAAAAAGTGTAACTTGCATGACCCATTAGTCGTTTTTGGCTATGATATCATGTTGATGATACTTAGCCATCTCGATGCACGAAGCGTGGCTACCGCACTTGTTGTTTCACATGAATGGCATAGTGTGGCTTCTAGTGATACCATTTGGTCTAAAAAGGTATGCACATATATTTGATACCACCTAAATGAAACACACTTTTTTTTTTCTTTTTTTTTGAGCGCGTGGGTTATATTGTGGGGTAAATTTGTATAAAATGAGGTATTTTTAATATGTTTGGTTAGGTGGTGACCATTACGCCTCTAAAGGTGGTGGTAAAGTGGTTCGCTAAATAGCTAATGTGGAGCTGAGGTAGAGGTGATGGTCGGGTGACCCATACACCCATCCTAACAAACTTGCCATTTGTATGCTTTGGAACTACAAAGCACTTTGAAGAATAAAGCTTTCCTTATTGTAACATCTATTGAAGATCATTAGTTTTTTAATCTTTAAGAGTAAAGATTCTTGCATGATCATGATGGATATGAGTTAGGGATGTGTATATATCATTATTGTGATATTGGTGTACACTTCTAATGTTCTAATCCATTAGTTAATGTCTTAAGTTCTTGGTAGTGGAGAATTAACGAAGTAAGAGTTAGCATTAGAACAATATTAAATCTTTAATTAGTGCATAATACTACAGATTCAACTGCATGTCTTCAAGATATACGTGCTCCTTTTAGCTTATAATATATTGGTGATCTTATGGAATGGCTCGAGTAAAGATAGAAAAGGAATAGTGCAAGTTAAAGATTGTAAAAAAAATAACTATGGCAAACAAAGCTGAATGTTGATGAGTTATCTAAAAGGGTTGAAACTTGCATGCATGTGTGCAAACCCTGTGACCTACTAAAATAAAGACGTGGCGATTTTAACCCATTTACTTACTTAAGGATGGGTCCTTTTGGATTAATATTTATTTTAACGGATCAAAATATATTTAGCAAATAATTGAAGTGGTTAAAAGTCACAAACGGAGAGGGGTCTCTATTTAGGCTACCCTATGAAAGTCGAGCCTTTTTTCTCTTTCTCTTGTACTACACGGCGTAACCGGTATTCCTCTAGTTGCTTGATCTGGACTCTTCCATGGCCATATCGAGATGTTCAACAAACGAGGTTTGAGGCTTTCGGGCCGCCTTACAACTAGGCCACCTTGGAGATGCTTAGGTCACACCAAGTGTATATTTAGTGCATACAATCTTTTATGCTTACTAATAGTGATTGACATGACTAAAAATTTGAACTAATGAATAGTGATTAACATGTCTAAGAATCTGACTAACTTGTATTCCTACTCCATTCTACTAATATATTATTAAGATTTATTATTTTAAGAAATGAACATGGTGTTTTTTTTGGGCAGCTTGTCCAAATCCATGCAAAAAAAATGGCAGGTTTTTTCTTTGGGCAGCTTGACCAAATCCATGCTAAAAAATGACATGTAAGCAACCTACACATCTTTCCACCTTTACATGCTATTGTTTTTTATTAGTTTTGTTTCAAGATCAACTTGTTCGTTGTATCAGTTATCATATTAATTTGGAGCTATTGCAGGAGTTTCAGTTAGATTGGTACGGGTCGTGCTGATTTAACGTCGTGAATCACCCTGTGCTTTTTAGCAAAATATCATATATGCTCTAAATTTAAAATCTTTGGACACATAATTGTTTGAATCACGTTATAATATTATCAGTAGGAAAGAAAATATAATAGCCTAATTTTTGTGTGGCTTTCTTTCTGATAGTGCGAAGAGCTATGGGCTGGAAAGGCTCATCTACCACGTTTGCCTCGAGTTGAGGGGTTGTCAAAGCTGTCTGCTTTCTCATTATCCGTTATAGATGGCAAACGGGTAAATTGCTTCCCCACGACCGTTAATTATTTCATTTTTTTAAATAGAATTGTATGATCTTATAAACAATGGTTGTTCTCTCTTGACTGAAATTCTGTATCAGAACAGGATCAGGAAGGAAGACCTTTGGGATCATGCTTGGGAGTTTCACTTCAAAAAGGCATGTACTTTGCAACTTATTGTGCTGCTCTCAATACCATGTTGATGCTATATAGTAACCTCAAAATTCATTTGAAGTATTTTTTTCAATGCATAAAACCTCCTAATTGCTTTATGGACACACAAAAAATAATTAATATGGTTATTATATATTTTTGTACCCATACCTAACATAGTATATTTACAGGAAAGATATTAGAAAACAGGGTAAACGGATGAGGTTTTCCCTGTTCGGGTTACCTAGGGAGGGCCCTTTTTACTAAGATGTAAGCGGCCTCATTGTGTTAATCCCGAGACCGTTTCTGGCCCTCCCCTGGCCACCTCCAAATGTACACACATAGCGAGGTTTAAACCCTTGACCTCTTGTGAGGAAACCAAGGACCTTACCACTAGGCCATTTGGTGGTGTTTTTAAACGAGTGAGGTTTTCCCTGTTAAGGTTACCCAAGGTTACCCGGAGAGGGCATGTCTTTTGACTCAGATGTACACGGAAAGATGTAAGAAATTGTAAAGAGTGTTTTTTGAGTCCACCCAACCCGACCCCAACTGTGCCAAAATTTACCCATTTTTGATATGTTACCCAGCCCACCCGACCTACCATTTTGACCCGTTACCCATTCTTCTCATTGTAACTTTTCAACCACCATGTCATTGTCCCACATGATCGATCATGTTGCTTGTTATTTTAAGTTTTGCTAATGATCTGAAACCTCTAATAAGGTTTATTCTTCCATTATTACCAACCAGAATACTGGCGTAATTTGGACCCATTTTGGATAGGGACGGGGCCATCAATGCGCCGCTACTTTCATCCAGATGGGAGCCAAACGGCTGATCCTGGTGATAAGGTGTGGGGTGGCCATGAATCTTGTTACACCATAGTTACAAGTTTCATGGCAGATGGAAAGATGAGAGAGCATTATGTAAGAATCAACCGTTGGCCACAAATGACTATATGTAGGAGGCCTGATTATGGTTGGGAAATGTCAAACTGTCTCTACAACTACTCTAGTGTTCCCGACGCTTATAAAAAAGGAGGCACCGGTCCGTGTCTCCACGTGCTTTAATTTTCGTATCTTTTTGTAAAAGCTTGTACTTTCTTTTTCAGTGTGTGAAATTATATGCTTGATCTATGATACCAATGTTGTAATGGTTTTAATAAGGTGCTAAATTTGCTCCCTTTGTAGTATGTTATGTAAAAACTTCATCAAATCTTTTTTCGGAAGGCAGAGAATTGCACACATGTTATACACCTAATACCACACCTATGTCCAAGGTTGCAAAAATCGTGAATCGGTAGTGAGGCGGTTGACTACCTTGTAGCTTGTAATCGGTCTAGGCGGGATTAATCGGTGATTAATCGGATTGGCATTTTCGGCAAATTTTGGGTATTTTTGGCAAATTTTGTGTATTTTCGGTGAGTTTTAGGTATTTTCGACAATATTTTTTCTAAAAAACAACATGTAATAGATTTAAGCAGTTACTATAAGTGATCAAAATAAGTTTACGGTAAGTTTTGGGTAATTCTGACACGATTTGAGGTTTCTGGCAAGTTTGACCACCATTGACTGCCGTTAATCGCCGTTGACCATAGTTGACCTATTTAGTTGACCCAGTTACATAAATCGGCAAGGTTGGTGGCCTTGTAGCGCCTAGGCGGTGATTAATCGACCTTGTAGACCTTTTTTTTGCAACATTGCCTATGTCCCAAATGAGACTTGAATACACAACCTCCTCGTTGATGAGTCGCTCACATACCTTTTAGTTCAGCATTTTCTTTTCCGAGACATCCCAAGTTAAAATTGTACCAATCACCGATTGTCAAATACTGATTTGTTTCAACAAGATGAGTTCGAGAGCTTCTATAAATGAGTATATTAAATATTCCACAGATAGTACTTAATTTGTGTGCCATGGTAGATGTCAGCATGGGATGGAGTGAATATATATATGCATGCAAGTTATACAATTCATATTTTGGATTCTTAACTACAAATTTCAGTTCGAAACAACAGTTAATGTATTGAAGTTGCATGTTTCCAATCTTCATATACTAAAAATAGATTAAGTGTTTTAGGATTCTTGTGCATCATATATAGTTTCTGGCACATAAATTTTCATGTGCAAGCCATCATACTGTCTGATAACTTTTTTTAGGTAAAGGGGAGTAATCCTGCACCCTGGTAAATATATTAAAACCAAAACGTTTAAGTACAAATGGAATGTGGCTGAAGTACCACATTAACCTCAAGCTAAAACAGCTTGATAAACAAACTAACCTAGAGCTTATGACTCTTGTCAACTCTAGAATCAAAAAGAACCTAGAACAAGAAACAGAAACTAATCAAGCTAGCCAGCAGCATCCGTGAAAGATGAACTCCCACCTTTAGCAAAGTTAGGGAATAAATTAGCTGATTCATCATACATGTTATCCACACAATCATCATCACCATCTTCTTCAGTAGCTAAAGCATCATAGGGATTGGTTGTAGACACTTCACCTCCCTTAGAGGAGGGATCTTTAGACTTCAACTTAGAAGACGAAGTAGGCACATTATTAGTAGCTCCCTTCTTGGGTTCACTAGGAGCCTTCTTAGGCTCATACCTGACAGTCTGCTTAACAGACGTACCAAACTGACTCCCTAAACCAGACTGGCCTTTACCTTTTTTCTTCTTACGACTCCCCTTTTGGAAACCATCATTAGCATGCATAGCAGCAGGAGGAACCACAGTAATAACAACCGGAAGAGTAATCTCTTTTTTAGGACAATTCTCATGGATGTGACCAAAAATCTTACATGAAGTGCACCTAGGAGGCCTCCATTCATATTCAACTCGGATAGATTCATTAGAAAACCCATCCCCTGTAAGAGAGGGGACACCAATAGTGATAACATCCACGAGCTCATCATCTGAACCCACTTCAATCAAACACCGAGCAAAACTGCTTCTACCCCAAGAATCCTTACACATAGAGCTTGTGTAAGAATCCAACATAATAGGATTGCCAAGAAATGAAGCAATCAAGTTAATACCCTCATCTTCAAAAACTTGGATAGGCACATCATGCAGTTTAACCCATATCGGAATGCGAGTCAGCTCTTCCTTAAATACACTAGTACCAATAGACCATTTCTTAAGGATGATTGGAGAGTTACGAATCATCCAAGGACCATCTTCTAAAAGAGATTCTAAACCAGCTTGAGTATCAAATTTAAAAAAGAAGAAACCTTTAGCATTCATCATTATCTTTTTCAAACCATACTTAGCCCAATTGTTTCTAACATAATAATCAACCACCGGAAACGCCATTCTCTTCCCAATAAAGTAGCCATATAAAGTGTGCTCAAGGCGTGCACTAACCTTTTCAACTACTCTACGTGGAATAGACACGTTAACTCCTTCACAAACAACCTCATCAACCAAAGGACTAGACGTAGAGGTAGGAATAGGTTGAGTATTTACCTCCACGTTAACATTAGGTGTAGTATCATTGCCATTACCATCATAGTATGTTGCATTAGACTTAGGAGCCGCCAGATATTCAGCTTTAAAAGCCTCAAACAAACCACTGACAGCAGCCTGAGCCATCTGAACAACATCATCATCCATTGTATCCCACATCGGATAGTTACCAGCATCCAAACCTTTAACGAGAGCATCAATATCCTCGATAACTTTCACTTGCCTGCCTGCGATTTGAAGTTAGTCGTATTGTTTTTTAGTGAATTAATATGGTTTAATATTATATATTGACAATAAGTCAGTTACACTATCTCTCAGCCCGTACAATCAATTTCAATTTACTCGTAGACTCGTTTCAGAGTTTATTCAGACATCATTTCACATTAATTTGGCTCACAACCAATAAGTAGTAGGTTATTAAGTTAATAAACTCATGTCAGCCTCTTTTTTTACTACATGTTCTTCACCCACAGCGAATACCCACCTTTAGTTAGGGGAAATGATTCACACACTCTCAAAAGTTATTGGGACACTCCACTATATGTAACAAACAGCTGTACATTAATTATAACCTGCTTTAAATACTTATACAATGGAGTGTCCCAATAAAATTTGTGAGTGTGCCAATCAACTCTCGTTAGTTAGTTTCTCATAGCTACATCAATAAAAAAAACTTAGTCTAATAATAAGTAATTGAGTAAACACAATCTAAATTTGTTACAATATATAGATCCTAACCCATACACTTGGTCTAATAATAAGTAATTGAGTAAACACAATCTAAATTTGTTACAATCTATAGATCCTAACCCATACACTTCTCCCAGTCAAAATCCTTTTGTTGTAAGTTGAAATGGTGCTTGATCCTTTCATCATCTTTGTCTAAATGAGGTGATTGATCCTATGTTTACATCACCCAAACAATCGAAGGAATATCAATAAACATAAATATATACGATAATCAATACTTTATAGTTGACACATATTATAGGGACTTTGGAACATTCAATAGTGAATATCATTGTAACCTTGATGAAACCAATATATAGTTGACACAAATTATAGGGCCTTTGGCATTTATATACGATAATCAATATTGTGTATAGTTGACACAAATTATATTTTGAATCGAACAATTATTTAATGTACATGAAACCATATAAAGGGAAAGAAGATGTGTGTCCAGCTACACAGCATATCATTTGAATAGAACAACCATGCAATGAGAGGTTACTTACCTTTAGGTGTAGGTAACAAACAAACAAAGAAGTACTTGCATTAATAGTAATCCCGCAGATCTTGGTTCATATATTAATCCCGCAGAAATTGGTCTTTAACTTGTTATAACATTAACATTAGTCCTGCAGAATCTGTCATATATACCGCAGAACCTGGTTTGCTTGGGTGATGTAAACATAGGAATGTTCCAAAGGATCAAATGGGTGAACAAAAACATTTAGCTAAAACTAAAACGGTTCAAGGCACCCAAAGTGTATTTTTGTAACACCTCCTATATTGCTTACATTTATAATTCTTTAAAAAAAAAAAAAAAAAAAAAAAAAAAAAAAAAAAAAAAAACACATACTAATATTTAGCTGCTTCATTGGCTTGTCCTAATTGCATGTTCATTCCAGGTGTTAGGAAATAGCCAAATGATTTTCGGTGCTCCCTGAATATATAATTTTGCTTATTCACTTACCATGTAATCCATATCAATTTATGCATCTAAACAACCCCTAAATCATAATAGCTTCTAAAATAGTTTTGGCTTGTGGGTGACCAAATGTATTATTAAAAGTGTTGTATCGATGGGTTAGTATGATCCGGTCTGATCTTTTTTATCAGATAAAAAATGATTTCCCCTTTCACTTAATGGATCATGGTGTGACCCATGACCCATAACTCAACTAATCCAATGGGATGTTAAGGATTGTGTAGCTTTAAGTTTTTATCTGCTTAAAAGTAAGTTGATAAATACCTTATTTATCTTCTATATACATCTCTATATTTATATGAGCAACTTAGATTCTGTGTTGTGCAGTTGCATAAGTTTCAGAGAGTGGTAATCGTAAAAGAAATAAGTAACTATGAATGTCAACACTCAAATTACAGATTAGATATATTAATCACTTATACAATGTACAAATGTAAAAACACAAACGTTTCTCAAGACCATACCCGTAGTTCCGTAACTAAGTATCGGTAAGTGATAAATCTTGTATATTTAAGCTACCCACATGGACACTATGTAATTATCTCTAGCGTAAATGATAAACTATCAAGATTCGACACTAACCTGGTGACAACCGATGACCAATAACGAAGCATAACTGGGATGAAGAATGCAAAAATGGAACTTATTTCCGTTATAGCTAAGATCATGTACACATTCCCCTTCTTTCCGTGACATCATACACCAGACAAGAACCGAATTCTCACTTGTAAGGATCCATATCAGCAACACCAGTCACAACTGCAATGAACCTTAGTTCAGGAGACTCATCCATACAGAGCTTCATCTTGAATCTAGCACCGACATATATCATGCTACTGACTAATTTCATGTACTTAGCTTAAGGAGCAACAAAATATGTTTGGCTAGACCTACATTGCATTTGTTATTTAAGAAATAAGTTAAACCACAATTATTAAATTTATAGCTTTTATTGATATAAGTAATGTATGATTTTGAATGTGCTTGCACATAACTGTCATAAGATGATTAAAGTATCACCTTGGACGGTAGAAAATATCAAAGGTGATGTTGGTAGACACTGCATTAGAATCCGATGCAGAATGTCGGAGAATGCAAGTTGCCCATTGTTGTGTCCAGAATAATGTTTCGTGGTGGAGTGGCTCTCCGGGTTCCCAGCCTCAATTCTTCTCATCCAACACCCCCTCCTCCTAAAATGATCATCAAAAAGGCAATCAAAACCATGAGGGATTAAACAAATAATTAGAGAACCAAATAAACCAAAAAAATCAAAAAATCAAAGAACCCAAAACATGTAAATTGGCAGCAGATGCAACCGCCAAGTCAGTTTTCATCACCTCATCGTCTTTTCTATGTCCCGATGAGGCAGCAGTAGCAGCTGCAAGTGCGGCAACTGAAACGCTTGCGTGTAACTGTGCATTATGTGCTCTTGTCCCCTTTTTTCTCTCCTTTAACCATCGTCCCGCTGTTTTCCCGCCGCCACCAACTGCCGCTGCGATACTTTTAGTCCCACCTCAATACTGGTTATTTATAGGGTTCTTTAATCAACCATACTGCTTAAACCCAACACAATTAGTAAACCCCACGGCTGGCAATGTACTTTTATATGCATATATTAATAAATACTATTCAGTTAATACATTTTAAGGTTTAACCAAAATTACCTAATAATCTAACCTGCTAAACTAAACAAATAGACCAATATGTTAGTTGACGTGTGTGTGAAAACATGTCAACTTCAAATGGTCATAAGTTTTTATCGAAGTGGCTCACGACCAGCAGTCCAACACATAAAGAGGTACAATAGTCCAGCTGATGATCATTAAACATGTAAAAACCCATCAAGATATACATATAGTCATGTAAAAACAAAGGACGTGACATTTGTATTAGTGAAATGTACACAACAAATTAAACATCACCTTGAAATGTAACCAAAAGAATCCCAAGCATCCATTAGATGTATTTGATTCTAACTTGACTCATGAAATAACAAAAACACATAAGGAAATGGACATTGCAGCAAGATCCGAGACATAGTAAAACATGATACTATTTAATAAATAAACATATCAATGCCTCATTTGGTTTGTATCATTAAGCAAACATATTTCATGACTATATGATATAAAATTTTCTAAAAAGGAGTAAACCATAAATAGTTAAATATTACCTGGTTATAACCTGATCCTTGTTTCATTGATATCTTGATGTAGCATTCATAGGTTGTGGATAGGTCGCACCGGAGGCCGAAATGCGGGGAATGCAGCAATCCCTACAAAAAACCATAACTTTCATATGAAATATGTATAAAAATTACCTTTCTTTTTCAAAGTCAACTGCACATCATTTGCCATTTCCTTCTTCTCTAACACATGAGCTGCAACATGATTATGTGATTAAATACTTGTAAAGCAAGAACAATAAATAGCTCAACGTTAACCAAACTAACAACAATGAAATGAAAAAACTTGTATGCATACATACCAAACACCGTCGGCAAATGAGAGCAACAAATGAATCCATAACACCAACATTTTCTGCATCATTGATCACATGTAGGAACAGTTACATCCTCATCTCAATAATCGATTTATGTTGTTTCAAAAAATTAAAAGAAAAAAAAATAACAACCTTACCTTATTTTATTTGACAATGAATTTGATATAAACATAACTAATCAATAGATTCAATTGCATCATCCTGTAAATAATACCACCACTATTATTATGCTGAATTCAAATATTCAAATAAAATTATGCAACGAACGATTCATCTGATAATATTATAAATTACAAACTAAAAATAACCTACATACCTTTATTGGTCTTTCTTTGAAACATTTCATCGAACACTTGGCGAGCTTTTCATAAAACCTGTGATACCAGAAGAAAAAAATAAAAATAAAATTCCCACAAAACATCAGATATATGTGAATAAAATCCCAAGTTCAGTTTTTTACAAAGCTAACTTCATACACATTTTATCAAACACCTGGTGTGCATAGAATCTCATCATGAAATTGATTATGAATCCAAATTATAATTTCACCACAAATTAAACATAAAAGAAAATCAATCAATAAACATGTCATGATTTGAAAATTTGTAAAAATCAATGGCATACCTGTGTCATTGTGTTTATAATCCTGAAACAGAATCGAGAAACACACAATAGTTAACTCCGAATAAACAATCCCATCAGTGAGTCATCAATCCAAACTACAAAAACCATAAACCTTATTAGTTACAATTCATACAAACATGATTATGTGATTAAATAATTGAAAATCAAATGAACATGATATATGAAACGGATTTGAAAGAATGAATTCATTTCAGATGGGATTTCTGAGAATAAATTTGAAGAGGTGATAATGTGGATGGTGATTTTGAATAGCACGCTCCTCTTATTTAATTTGTTTTTAATATGGCTACAATTAAGGGATTTTAAAACCAATTGATTTGAGTTGCCACAATTAAAGGATTTTCAAATGTATAATTGATTGAAATGATTAATTGTGAGAGAATTAAGTTAAATGCAGAGAAATTAGGGGGGGGGGGGGGGAAATATTGTGTGTGTTGAAACTGAAGTGAACGTCAAAGCATGTAGATATATCGCCTACATTCAAGGGATTTCAAGCCCTTATGGATTTTGTTTTTCAAATTGTTTCACAAAAACCACTTTGGTCTAGTGGTTGGATTGTTGGTTGTTTACATGGGAGACTGGGGTTCGAATCCCACTCGTGACATATTTTATTTTTTAGTATGAAGCTCGAAATAATGTTGCCACGTGGAGCTGCCAAGTAGGACAAAAGGTGATGACTGGGCATATGACTCATATTATCCAGTCAGCACTGTCAAGGGTACAACTTGTACAGCATCATGTGCAAGTCGAAACTTGTCTCATATATATGTAAAGATATATATATATATATATATATATATATATATATATATATATATATATATATATATATATATAGGATCAAATAAGAAGAAACCTAAAAATAAGAAGAATAAGAAGTAATATGGACCAATCAATTTAAATAGTATATAAGGGCATTTTTGTCATTTGTCACCTAAAGTTACATTTGACATCTTTTTACGTTTGTAACTTCCAAACAAAGCGCTGTTCTTTTTTGTTTTCTCAAACATGATCATTAACCATTTTCATTAAATTCATTCCTCTCATGGTTCCATCTGATATGCATAGATCTAATCAATAAATTTGATAATGCATCTCTTATATTAATATAAATTAATTATTCACATCTCTAATATATGTACGCATGCAGCCATTAATGCATCTGGATGTTTATGATTTGTAAACACGTACAAAAATTCTTTGTAACATATTATCGTTTTATGAATAGAAGACCGATGCATGCAACCTTTCAAGATGCATAAAATAATCGATTTATATCAAACAGTGATGTATATCTTAGATGCAGATCATCCAAAATCAATTAGAGTCCAAAATCGATCAATTCGATACATGTGCTAATCTTGGTTACAAAATTTGATGGACCTCTTTTGCACCCAATTTGTTAAAACGCTGCATCAAATATATTCAAACGATGCATCTAATGTGGTTTATCGGTTATCATCAATTAAAAATATTGATTTTTAAAACGTTAACATGTGTGTTCATGTAACTGAATCTGCAAACCATTCATCTACTAACTTTCTTTAAAATCACGCTTCTTGTTATTCAACAACCCAATCTTTTATGTAGATTCCTACAAACAAATGCATCTACCCAAGCTATAGATATCAAACTTAATGATGCACCTAATTAAATTTTATAAGCTCATGCATTTAACATGTTTCGAAAACATTTTCGCAAACTTATGCATCTAATGTAACATAAAATTTTCAAACATGCATCTAACTATTCTTACAAACTCATGCATCTAATGATACATTATATCGATCATGGTAATTCGCAATAATAAAGCTATGCATCTAAATACATCATTGCATCTAAATAGAATATTATGCTTCAAATAGTTAATTGACAAAAAACACTAAAATATCATTAAGATGCATGATGAATCAATTAAAAAGATAAACCAACCACTTGCTGACGAACCGAGTAAATCGTTTATAATAACGCTAGACTACAATAAGAGAAATATATGGAAAAAGAGCAATTTTACAGGTTTACCCTTAAGCCTTTGAGAAAAGATGGTGTTATTTACAGATATGCCACTTCCTTATTTTTAGCCATTGATCTATTGATCTAATGGTTGAAGTTTCTTCTTATTCTTCTTATTATAATTAATATTTTTACTAGATCCTTACTATATATATATATATATATATATATATATATATATATATATATATATATATATATATATATATATATATATATATATATATATATGGTGAGGTTCTTTTCAGAACAAAATGAATTGCGAGAACTGCGAGAACCAGCATCAACCAATCAGATTTTTTTTGGATATTAATTTTATTATTTAATTCAAAAGGGTATAATGGTAAAATTACTTTTTTTTATTATAATTTTTTGATTTTTTTTTTTATAAAAATCGTTTTTCAGTTCCTAAATTATAGGATTTTTTTTTACATGGTTAAAAATATATTATGTGCATATGTGTTTTGTAAAAAAGAATGTTAACTACTAACAATTGTGTTTTTCGTCTATGCATATGTATATGTATTTTGTATATGCACATGTATCTTTAAAAAATATCAAATAAATATAAATATAAACAACAAAACTTTAACAATAGATTTATGCAATTTCAAAATGTACAAATTGTATTACTCTAGTGATATGATATTCAGCTTTATCACAAACGTCATTATGTTTACACTTGTATTCAATTTTATTACAAATATATATAGCGTGCACATGTGCATAATCCAATGTCTTTAACAGTTGGTTCATCTTTTAGGCATGCACATGTATTCCTCGCCTAGTTCAAGAACCCATGAAATCTGCACATGTGTTTTTACTCCTTGTGCACATGTGTTTTTATCGTCTCGCTCATCTTTACTGATATAAGTGTGTACCAGCATCCACAACGTCAAGTACCTTCCACCATCAATTATCATTCACCACATCAATACATGTGCATTCACCATCTTCGTAATCTTGAACACAAAGCAAGAAATTTGCATAGATGCATTTGTGTCATCGACTTCATGAATCAAATGATAACCTGCAAATTCATGTAAACTTTATAAACTTTAAAAACACATATGCACTAGTATATGAGTTTAATCACCACTCAAGACTAATACTGGTAACCTCAAGTAAGCATGTTTAAAAATTAGTTTTCATCAACGCACCCACTTAACATGTTTAAAAATTAGTTGTTACCTAAACTAACAATTATGTATATGGTGGCCCAATGATTCAATTGAGTATTCAAGGCCCATGTGCAAAATTAACAATAACAAATTGTAGCCCCTAAAATACAAAAATTGACAAACCAAAATAACTAGTGAAAATCATCCACAGACCACAGTACACACTTAAATTTGATATCAGCGAGTCAACAACACTTGATTAAAAACACTGGTAAAATTTGAATTTATCAAGATTGGTGATGTAAATTTCGGTTCCAAACAAATTGGTTAAAACGCTGGTAAAACTGATTTTTCGTCGTATTAATAATATGTTTAAAAACTGGTTTTTAATCTTTCTATACAAAAAACAAAAAAACACCCCGACTTAAACATGTTAATTTTGCAGATGATTTTTGAGTTAGAGATAAATAATAAGATGAAAACTCACATACACCCACTTAAACAAAAACCACAAAAACCAAATCTTGAAAATAAAGTCAACAACATAAAGCCACATTACTACACGAAAAAGAACATATATCAATTAGCATTTGTTTTCTCCAATATCATTCGACATACACAAGCTTCTTCAATTAGATCGAAACAAGATTAAGCTAAAAAAATCTCATGTCAAATCCATGATGACATTGAAAAATATATTTTTTCAGATAAAAAATCAATTTTTTTCAGATCAAAACAAGATTAAAATATATATTGTGCACATATGTTTTGCTATCTACAATCGTTTAATGATGCTAACTTTCTTCTCCTAGAAAAAAAAAAAAAATACAATATATAGTTATAGATCGAAAGTTTTATCATTTCAAAAACACATATTAGAGATCGTAACCGAATCTTAAAGGTCATACTTTTCGTGCATATTAAATCCAAAAAACGAATTACAACGAAAAAAACTTACATAATTGAAGACAGTGGAGATAAGTCGATGCTATTAAAACTTGTTTAATGCTTGTTAATGTGTGCTAGTTCTAGCCATGGAGATTATGGGCGGCTAGGGGCTTTTTTTTTAGATAAGGGAAGAGGATGATGAAGATTAAAACTGAATTGTTGAAGAAAGATATGTTTTGAAAACTATTGTAACTGGTCCACAATTCACGGATTCACTTTATTTTTGTGCTAAACTTAAATTACTTTAATGCCCTTTATTTATTTATTTTTTCTGAAATAAGTTGGAGATATTTTCAAAAATGCCATCTTGATATGATGTACAATATGCATTATTAGGAGTAAAAATGTGGTTCTCGCAGTTCTCACACTATATATATATATATATATATATATATATATACATTATATATATCAGGAGGCATTTGAAGAATATGCCACCTCATTACCCAGTCAATGCCCAGTAATTCCTTTTAAGCCATGTCATCACATTCAAGTCATGTAAGAAATTTTTAAAAATTTTTTTTTAAATTTTTAATTAAAATTTCGAAAAATTTTATATTGGCAGAAACGTTTGTTAATTAAGTTTTTTTTTTTTTTTTTTTTTTTTTTTTTTTTTTTTAATATTTAATCCACATACAAGTGCTTCAACCACTAGACCAACCCAGTTTTTATGATTTACAATACAAAATAAATTAGTAATTCTTAAATAATTGATATTGTTAAGCTATATTTAAGGAATAGATTATGCATAGTCACCTCCTTTTTATGCTTTATATAAATTTTAATTATTATTCAGTCATTATATCTTCTCGGTTCAACAAATACGGTTTGTTAAAAAAAAATAAGGTACGCCTCTTTTTCCTTCAAAACCCTAATCATGATATGCAAACCATCTCACACACGTTTGATAATATCATTCATGTTTATTTTTTTTAACTGATCATGTATCAATATAATAACAATTGTGTTTATTTTGTAAGTGTCCAAGACGTATAAGCAGGTGAATGGTATACAAGTTTATCACCTCTTTATGATGCCATAATGAAGCTGTTAAGGTACGCACTATATCATCTTTGAAATTTATTGAATTTTAGGCTTAAATTTCAAGCTTATCATAAGGATTATTCATTGTCGATGGATATTATGAACACCAGGAACAAAGTGGTTTGACTTTGTCAAGAGGGAAGTGAATTTTATTTGAAGATTATTAATTATTATGCATGAGCACCAATTATTACGTTATGGTGTAGTTATCTAAAAAAAAGACCTACGATTTGTATCCATTAACAGATTTTGTATCCATTGTGATTTGTATCCATTACCCTCTCATGATATAAAAAAAAGAGGTAAATTAATTATTGTTTCAAGAACTATTATTGTAGGATGAGGAGGTAAGGATATATATATATTTTTTTGTATTTGCTATGCACTCCATTTATTTTATTGCAAAGCCATATTGATATGAGTATATGATACAACTGATGCTAACATGATTTTTTTTGTAAAGAAAACTCCATAAGTGAAGCATTAAAGGTTCAGTTATGGGTTGAATGACAACTTCTTCCTTTGAAGGTATAGTTTTTATGATGATCTTTTGGAGTCAATGGTTATTAAACTACGTTATGTATGATCTTATATCAATACATGTTTTTGCATGATTTTTCCGTAAAGAATAACATGATTGAATAGATTAAGGTTTTGTGGAGACGATGCATAGATTATTTAAAGAATAAAGAAGAGTTGCTTTAATTTGTGTAGTTTTTATTATTTAAGCTCAAGCGAGAATGAGTTTTCATGTTTTT
>JARVZY010003979.1:0-29011 GCA_030686995.1 Artemisia argyi
GATTGATTGGGTTATCCAACGATGATCTATCGGATCCTCAGTGTCCAATAGCTAATTTCATGTACATGGGACCTACTTGAGTAGGAAAGACTAAGCTAGCAAAATCATTTGCTTCTTAATTGTTTAATACCGAGGAAGCCCTTGTACGGATTGACATGAGTGAATACATGGGAAAGCATGTTATTTCTAGATTGATAGGCGCACCACCGAGATATGTAGGGTATGAGGAATGAGGGCAGTTAACAGAGACGATATGCAAAAGGCCCTATGCTATTATCTTGTTCGATGAAATTGAAAAGGCACATGCTGACGTGTTCAATGTATTCCTCCAGGTTTTGGATGATGGTAGGGTGACATACTAACAAGGTCGTATAGTTAGATTCGCAAACACCGTCATCATCATGACCTTAAATGTGGGTTCAAGTAGGTACTTGACACCGAAGATTCCTCCATGCCAAAAGAATGACTTATGAGACCATCAAATGTGGAAAACAAGCTTCCAAAGGGTATTTTGAGAAAAGAGTTCAAAGATGAAGATACCATATCAGTTGAAACCGAGGTCACAATGTTTTTCAATGGCCAACTTCCCCAACAAAAGCTAGTATCTGATGTAGCATGTACACGAATAATGAATCTGGTTTCGGTCAAACAAGTTTAAGCATGCAAATTAGCACAAAAAATGAAAGTACGTAATATTAATTGGGACAAAAAAATGGTACACGTACAAAATCGGTACATTTGAAAAAGTATGTTGCTATTGTATGACCAAAAACCAAAAAAATTACAGTAGTTTTTAGGTCAATTCTGACTGAGCTTCGCTAATCGTTATATTGTATAGAATTTGTTCTCCGTATTGTGTAATTTAGCATATGAGATTGTGAAGAGATTATGCTTATTTATTTTAAAAATAAGTTACTTAAAATATCAGGTTTTTTTAGCAGACTACTTTTAACCACATGGGGTGACCCAGTGGTTAGGGAAAAAACATAACCAAGGTTTCACAATCGACCAACATGTTACATGCATAACAGCATAACGCATAAATATCAGAAACCAACACCAAAAGCAGATACATTATAAAAACAGAACCTCGTATGTTGTATACATTATAAGCTTATCCCAGACTCTGTACATCAGGAAGCCAAATGAGTCCACCGGCACAAAAGATACACTCATCAGAAACCAATGCCATCACAAGAATTACATTCATCCAGATTCAGTGTCAAAACATTAAACCATCAACATCTCGGTTTCAAAGTTGAAACATTCACTACCAAAAGGAAACATATAACAAAGAACGGATGAAATACCATGGCATGTTACTTTATCAGAAACGGAGAACAGAAGTTACTGGTTCCGGTAGCTTGTTTCTTACTAGCCGAAGAAGATACAGCCGTAGAACACAAATCATCATCTGTTTCCGTAAACTCACTTCCACTTTTGCAATCATGCAAATTATATTCCTCTGGTTTTTGCCCGTTTGAAGGCCTAGATCTTTTCCTCTCATTATTATTGGGTACAAAAGCTTCCTTATGCATCGAAGGTACCTTCTGATCATTAGAGGAACTCGAAGGACACGGCTTATTTTTTCTAAGAAAAACTTTGGGTATAGGTAACTCTTCAGGACCACAATTGTCAACCACAACTTCACTTGTTCCTTCACAGTTTTCTTGCCTTGTAGCGGATTCTTTTTCGTACATTAATTGTATGGCACTTGCTAAACGATCTCTTGCAATTTCAATATCTATTATGGGGTTTGGGTAGTTTAAACCTAACTCAACTCCTGCAGCTTGGAGCACGGCAGGAGGTGCATTCCATGGATGATGGATCCATTCTGTAGGCATTCTTGCTAGCTCGGGTAGCCATTGTCGAATATACTCACCTTCCGGATCAAACTTGAATCCTTGAACCTAATTCACCAAAAACATGAATAACTTCAGCTAGATGTACTGTGTATGCATGTACAACAACAATGACTGCTTTGTTGACACTTAGGAGGTGTCAAAATAGAGTTGATGGGTCAAATGGCAAAAATACTAAGCTTTCAGGGTTTTTTTTTTTTTTTTTTTGGTGGTTTAACCCTTAAACTTCTTTTCGCATGCTTTAATCGATCATATATATATATATATATATATATATATATATATATATATATATATATATATATATATATATATATATATATATATATATATATATATACTACTATATAATGTATTTGGGACTATTCTATAATTAGAAAGGCTTAAAAATTCAGACTTTTACTTACTAATTATGGAAACAACCACCCCTAACAATTACCCCAACAATTTATAACCACCTCAACAACCACCCCCAACAATTTATAACCAACTCAACAACCACCCCAACAACCACTTTCCACCACCCCACCACCCTCCTCTTCACCCCAATAATCCGCCCCCGCATCGCGCGGGCACCTTTCTAGTATATATATATATATATATATATATATATATATATATATATATATATATATATATAAGGTTACATTTAGCATAAAAAGAAAGTTAAGAATATGAACTACTACTGAATAAGTTGTTAGACCGCCGAAGCGTTTTACCATCATAACCCCAAAATTGTGCATGCTCTGAAATCTATAGACTGTATAAAATGTGCATACTTAAAAATGTGCGGAGATTTAGTCTAGTCTCCACTTATACCTTATTTATTCATATATTTATTAATTTACTTTTTTACTTTTTAGAGTTAGACAACAGTGTATACACGACTGCGACGTACCTCAGGGCTATCAAGCCGTTGAATTTCATGCCCATCCGGTAAGCCTCCTGATATATACTGCCAACCAAGAATATCACTTTCAAGATCCGCATCCAAAAGTGTATCCCAAAAATACTTCATTCCCCATTGCCAGGGCAACAACAAACATTTTACTAAAAAACTCGCGGTAATCACTCTTATTTTATTATGCAGCCAACCCGTCGCCCAAATCTCTCGCATTCCCGCATCAACCAAAGGATAACCGGTTCGACCCTGTCTCCATGCCTTGAAATGTGTCTGGTTAGCTTGCCAAGGGAAATGCTTCAAGTTGCTTAGAAGTGATTTTTCATGAGTAAATGGAAAATTAAAACAAATATAACGTGAATATTCTCTAAGACCGATAGATCTAAGAAAACAATCAACACTCTTTTCTCCATCATGGTTTCCTTCTTTTGTCCATAGAATTTGTTTCATTGTCACACTGTGAAAGATCTTTCGGACACTGATTTCACCGAAATGGATATAAGGGGATAGAATTGAAGTGGTGTTTCCAGTTACTGTTTTTCTATTGTTTGCGTAATCAAGAAGATGGTTTTCTATGAACGCAATAAGAGCTTTGTCGGCATTTATCCAACCTGGTGACCATGCTCTTCCTAGTAATGCATTACTTGGTTTTTCTGAATCATCCTCAAGACCGAGCTTGTCGATTGTACAGTTTTCTACTGATCCTGTTATTAGTCCACCATTAGAAAAACAGAAACGATTTAGTTTAGTTATGTTTTACAAACTTCTCAATGCATATATGTTAGAGCTTTTAGGCATTAACTGAGTTCAAATAATAGGAATTACCTGTGGCTTGCAACAATCGGCTTGGAGGCAGACGAATAATAGGATCCTTTTGCATGTTCAAGCATTTGTCCCAGTATGCATTAAAGTTTGTAAAAGCATAACCGTCATCATTGTACACTTCCCACGGCTCAAACAACAAGTCAGCGTTGTAGGTTTGAACAGGAATTCCTAGCTCCCCAAGCTTTTGTTTTATATTGTGATCGCGAACAAGTGAAACAGGATCTATAACAAACAACAATCAAAATGTATACAAATAACGAAACAATACAAGTAAAAAGTAACCAAGGAATCTAATCTATGGACAGAATAATTTTTCAAACAAACAATATAATAATATACTTGAGTTTCATAGTAAATCAAAAGATAAGTACACTTCAGTGGACTATATTAGTTGATATTCATGGGACCATGGGAGTAACTATGCTGTTATGCTAAATACCATGATGCCATAACAAGAAATTGGAATATGGGTAGAGATTATCATTAAGCATCTAAATAACTAGTCAAATAATATTTTTTAATACACGCAGTTGACATAGATCAGAATAACTTTATAATATAATAAAACTACCTAATTATCATATTATCAAACTAAAAGCACTACAAAGATTCTCTAGTTCAACACTAACAATAAACTACTATTAAACCTTAAGCTTCTAAATTCTTAATAACTAGTCTGACCCCAAAGTCAATATATATTAAATACTACGGGGGGATGTTTGGGCTTCCTACTAAAACTGCGTGTGCTTTTGTAATAAGCAAAATCGCATAATTGTCTACATCAAAACGCAATGCAAGAGATGGCGTTTGGATCTGCTTATGCTATTTGTAACAACAACAACTATATAATACTTATGTGTTTGTGTATGTGTGAGAGTATAAGATTGTAATGGTATATAGACTAACATATATAAGTCTATATGTACAAGGAATGCGACAAAACTTGTAACTAGATATAAATTTGATAATACGCGTAGTAAGCTGCTAATTCAAAACTGCATATTGGTATATCAAAACCGAACCTCTAAATAGTAAACATAAGAAGCAGAGCAAACAATACATACCATAGAGTTGATTATAAACTACTTTAGTAGCACCAATAGCACTAACACATTCAATAAGTGCAGAAACAGTACTTTGAGCTTTCATAAAAACAAGATCAACCCCAAGTGATTTCAAAGACTGTTCTAATTGGATCAAAGATTGTTTTAACCACCATCTCGAAACCCGGCCAGGGTAAAACTGTTGTTCTTCTTTAGGACACCATATAAAAACAGCAAAAACAGAACCATCTCTTGCTGCTGCAGAAAGTGCTGGATTATCCTCTATCCTTAAATCCCTTCTAAACCAAACTATTGTTTTGCAAATTTCACCATTACCCATCTTTTTTTTTTTTTTTTTTTTTTTTTAAATCTTCTCACTTTATCTAAAAACACAGAATCTTGATGTCAAAATTTGACTAAATATCAAGAAAATGAGTGATTATGATACCCTTTTGACTAAATAAAATACCCTTTAATCCACAATCTTTTTTAGCTACAAATAAACTAAAATCACATAATCTTAAAAACCCAAAATGGATTTTGCATAAAGCCTTGATCTTTAAAAATTGAAGACCATTTTTTTTGGTATGAAAACTAGTGATTTAGGTACCCTTTGACTAAAAAAATTTTATCAAGAAGAAGGTGGTAGAAGATGGAGTATTGATTGATGTCACATGGGTATGATTTAGTGTTTGTGCAAATTGGTATTATTGTCTTTTTCTTAATGGTAAAAGATATATGGAGGTATACTAAATTCAGAAATCATGTGACAAGTTGATCTATATCTAGAACAGTACATTTGATCTTGGTATTTCTCTTTTACTTGGGAAATGATTTAGATGCCTAACTCATGTGATTACTTTTGTGCCTAATCCATTCATTATTTGACACATGGATTTCATAATTTCTCTCTCTTCAAATTTACCATTGATCATGCCAAGTGTATGGTGATATTTATTAGGCATAAAATTAGACATGTCAATTAGGCATGTCAATCACTACTCTTTTTACTTTGATAGGCCAGCACATATGTGAACGTGTTTCATGTTTTGGAGTTTTACAGTTAGGTAGAAAAATGTTAGATTTAGGTGTGTTTTGTTTCTAGTTAGGGAAAATGATCACTGCTGTGACAGCAGTGATCAATAGCTGCTGTCACAGCTTCGTGAGGGGGCCATTTTTGCTGCAAAATGAACATTCAAGGACCATTTAGTAACATCGGGGGGTGGGTTTGTGTGTTACTGCAGATAATTTATCTGCTGTGGCAGCAGCGATGCCCAGCCCTTCTAGTTATTATAAGAGCACCGGCTACCATCGTTTTACGTCTCGCGCCATTCTCATGTTACGGCATCATGCTCATGTTAAGAGTAAGAGGTACCATGGGCTGTTAGGGTTGCGTGGTTCCACCAGCCCAGATTTTCCGATGGCGCACGACACCGTGGGTGGCGCCATGGCTTGTTGCGCCGTGGTGGCCAGCCCACGCGGTAGCCTTTTTTTTTTTTTTCTTTTTTTTTCGAAAATTGGAACGTTTGAATTGATATATACCTGTTGGAATTCAAATAGGGACTAACGGCTATAAACCAAAAAACAAAAAAAATATATATTTTTCAACCATTTAAACTCTATAAAAAACCATACTCACTCACTCTTTAATCCACACCCATTTCTATCAATCTTTCTTTCAAATATAAATCCAAATAATAATCCCAACGATCCTATGTACGACCCTTATTATGATACTTTTTTTAATGATGATCGAGAGCGATATCTTCAAAGTTATGCGGCGTACCAGCAATTTGTAGCTTTGCATGATCAAGAAGCAGGGGGGTCCAGTTCGCATGAAAAGAGAACAAGGGCATACATACCACACGAATGGGAAGAGGTGGAACAACGTTTAATCGAAGACTATTTTGGCGACGCTGGGAATGATCCTAAATATCCCGAAGATAATTTTAGGCGAAGGTATCGTATGAGTTCAAGACTTTTTAATAAAATTCTCAACGATATTTTAAGCTATAATGTTCAACCTCTTCCCGAGTACTTTAATTTTTTTAGACAACGTTTTGATGCATGCGGTTGTTTAAGTATTGGTCCTCTTTTGAAATGCACATCCGCCATCCGCCAATTGGCGTACGGCACTACACCTGATTCATTAGATGAGTATTTACAAATTGGTGAACGTTGTTCCCGACAATGTTTAGATGCATTTTGTAAATGCATACATGTTTTATACAACGAAAAATATTTAAGGCAGCCCAATGCAGAAGACGTTGAAAAAATATATGCATTGCATGAAGAAAAACATAAACTCCCAGGAATGCTCGGGAGTATTGATTGTATGCATTGGGACTGGAGAAATTGCCCAAAGGCCTTACAAGCTCAATTCAAAAGGCGTGATCATAAATACCCAACTCTTATGTTAGAAGCGGTTGCGGATTATGGATTTGGCATGCATATTTTGGGGTTTCGGGGGGAAATAATGATCTTAATGTGTTATATGGTTCACCGTTATTTGATGCTGAACTTGCCGGTACAGCTCCGTTATGTCCATTTGAAGTTAACGGCCATACATATAACAAAGGTTATTATTTAGCCGACGGCATTTATCCGACATGGTCCGTGTTTGTGAAAACGTTTAGTGTTGCAAGGTCTGAGAAGTATTTGAACTTCAAAAGGGTTCAAGAAAGTGCTAGAAAAGATATTGAACGAGCTTTCGGAGTCTTACAAGGTCGTTGGGGAATTATACGACAACCAGCACGTGCTTGGCACATCAACACCTTGAAGCTAATCATGTATTGTTGTATAATGTTGCATAACATGATATTGGAAGACGAAGGATTCGAGGTTAATTTAAGAGACACATACATTGATCCAACTCCGAACATGCCAGATAGTTGGGTCAAAAGGTGTGACTTACATTTGAGAAAAAATAAAGAACTCCGAGATAGTAAAGTGCACGACGCGCTTCGACAAGACCTTGTGGATCATTTATGGAACTTGTTTAATTAGGTTTCTATTTTTATGTATTTTTTTAAAATGTAATGTGTGTTTTTTTTTATGTAATGTTTGTTTTTTTTTTAATGTTATGTATGTTTAATTTTATGTAAAAAAAAAAAAAAAAAAAAAAAAAAAAAAAAAAAAAAAAAAAATGGGCGGTTTAAAACGAAATTCAAATATGTGGTGCCGTCAGATTTCTGGTGCCATAGAGATTTTTGCTGACGTGGCAGTAACTTTTGGCCCATGGCACCAAGGTTACCAATGCTCTAAATGGGCGGTTTAAAACGAAATTCAAATATGAGGTTTCTTGGCATTTTTCACTTTTTCTCTCTTTGCTTAACATAGAAGGGTACTCGCGCAATGCGGCGGCGGGTACCCGGTGGCTATATTTGTGGCGAGCAAATATTTTTTATTTTAAACCTTTTCTTATTTAGCGTTGTCCTAAATACTTTAAAACGTAGTAGATATATGTTTTTTAAAAGTAGAACATTTAAATTATTACTATAGTGTAATGTGTGTTTAGTGGCTGAGATTAAACTGTGATAGTTTGTGGGTTAATTGTAGGCTTTATATATATGAAATATGCATTAAAAGGTAATTATAGTATAGACGTTTCTTTTTTTTAAATCATATTGCAAAGATTTTTTTTTTTTTTTTAATTGGGTTGTTATATCACATTGATTAAATGAGCTATTGCAAGTTAATGAGGTTCATAAATATTAGTGGCTCCTACAATTAATGAGATTAAAATTCATAATGTAATGTAACTCCTATTCATAAGTATGTGTTAGTTTGAAATCCTTCCAATTAAAGAAATGTTTTTTGTCTTAATTTTTTAAGACTTCCTTTTTAAGAATGACCTAAATGCATTATAATGTAGTTAAGATTAGCTTTTCAATTCATTGGATTTCTAAAACATCTGATTAACAAACCAAAAATACAATGAGAATCTAAAAGTTAACTGAAGATAAAGAAAATAAATATAAGAAACTGAAAAAATCAAACTTCGTTAATCTATAACTAGGGTTAAAGAACTCAAACAACTTGAAGGAGGTTGTTCGTGTTTGTTAGTTTTGGTTAACCAAATAAACGAACTAATATGAACACTTAAAACAAACGGACATTAGTGTTCATGTTTGTTCAATGAACAATATGTTATTCTTATCTGTTTATTAAGACACTATTCATTAGTGATTCCTAAAAACATTTAATTTGTTTACACTATCAACTAAAATAATTAGAATTTGTAGCATTAGCCCAATTCATCGTACGAGATTCCCAGTTTAGCTTACGGGGTCAGTCTTCTTTGGGCTTTTCCAATTCTATTTCTTTTTCATCAATCGGGGCGAGAGGGAGCTGCTTCGAGGAGGCTCACTTTGTAAAAATAATAAGATGGACATGATTGTGTTTCTTTTAACTCAAATAAGCATTTAGTGGTATGAATTTAAAAAATAAACGATAAAGCAAATATTCTTGATAATTTTAGCAGTTTTAATAACAGGGGACTTTTATATATCGACATCTCAAGATGAAGTCTAATAATATATGTGACTGACTATATATATTCAAGAGCGTTAGAAAATTGGATGCTTTATATATTCGGAGGCATAAAGGGATGGCAGTAGATTTACCCTTGAGTAACCAGTAGATACCTCGCGTTATACCTCAAGCCCGTCTGTGTGCAATAAATTGGATTTGGCTGTGTGTTGGATTTGTTGGCTTCGCTAATGTCAAATGAGTGAAAACAACTTGGCCATCTAAAATTTATGAAGTTATATGTTTCCGTTTAAGTCAGTCCATACTAGCGTTTTCTAATATCCAAAATTGCGATTAAAAGTACTATTGGACTACCAGTGATATTACTATATTATCGCAAATATTTAGTTGAGCGGTAAGAGCTTTAAAGAAATTTGCATGTTCAACTACTGCTAAGCGTCGCTGAAATATGTGTTGATTATATGGGGTGTAGGCTTTCGAGAAAGGGTCGGTCGACACTTAAAATGATGCACCGAGTAATATTTTAAATCTCTATTTATAGTTCTATTTTGAACCGGAGCAAAAAAAAAAAAAAAAAAAAAAAAAAATTCCTACAACCGTCGATGTGATAATAGCTCAAAAAAATAAATAAACAAATAAATAAATAAATAAATAAATAAAAAAGAAAAAAGAAAAAAAATCATTGTAAGGATAAACGAAAATAGACATATACGTAGCGACCTCGAAAGTTGTTTTGATTTTTTTAGATATTTAAGCATATTATCCTTATTTGAACGCCTGAGAGTCTATAAGCATATTATTCTCATTTGGAATGACAAACTTTAAACCAATCAACCAAGACATTTTATGTAGTCTAAAATCAAATAAAGTGTCGTCCATAAGTATATCTTACTTAGGTTTCTAAGTGTTACTAAAAGGTGTTATAAGTGCAGAACAAAGTAGTAATGACACTAACACTGTGTTCTCTACTTTTTATGTAGAGAAAAAGGAAAGTAAATGAAAGTATAGAAAGTGGTGAGGAAAGAAAATGAAAGATTGTTAAAAATTTGATAGTGTTCTTGAGTTGTAAGAAAAAAAAAAAGATGAAAGTAATGAAATAAATGTTATTTGACAAATATACCCTCAATTATGTATTTAAGTGATGCTTAAGATAAATTAAATAAAGGTCAATCTAGTCATAATATATGCATTGATTTTGTCCCACTCACTTTTATCCCAAAAATGGGATGAAAGTTTACCCACCACTTTACTTCTCATTTTCACACTTTACTTTCTCTTTCTCTCTAAAATAAAACTTAAGAACACATAATTTTTTTTTTTGTTTTCTTCACTTACTTTCACTTTCACCCCAAATCACAACTTGAGAACATAGTGTAAATATCTACTTTATTTATTACTCCGTAATATCAGTGTTGCAAAAATCAGCCAACTCGGCCGTTTAATCGGCGATTACTAGGTAATCGGCTTTCTACCTTGTTGATTTTTGAAAATCGGGGGAAAATCGGTCTGATAAAAAAATTGGCCACTAATCGGCCAAAAATCAGTCTAACCGGTCAAAAATCGGACTAATCGGCCAAATCGTCTTAATCGATCAACTTTTAAAAAAATATTAATTTTGGCATTCTACTTAATTTGATGATCATTTACTTAACTTATTGTTGGGATCATAGTTTTCACTATTTTATCAAGTCTCGGTCATTTGTAATAATAGGTTGCTTAAGTTACTAGTTACTTTCATTTATGTTATGTTATAAGTTTTCTAAGCTTAAGCTATTGAGTCCATGGGCCTTATAGCCCATACGAAATCCATGTAGGGAGGACTAGGAGTGTTGCCCTAGCTCCTCACCTATAAATAGATGTCTTAGGCTAATGTAAAACTTGGTTGTTTATTTGAAATCATAAGGAAACTCTTGCTCTTATCATTCTCTTATTCAAATATTCATCTCATCCTTATATCTATCTCATTCTTGTTTGTGTGAAATCAATATGGTGACCTAACAAGTGATATCATTCGCCATATGAAGGTGTAGTTGTCTTTCTATTTGAAATTCGATCCATAAACTTTGTTTTAGTCGTTCTTTTTTATTAAAACTTGTACTTTCTTGTTTGTTCTTTTGGTTTTTATCACATATTTGCTTACAAATTTGTGCTACAAATCATTTCAAACACAAAAGTATCAATTTTTTCTTCAAAATTACGATTTGCAAACTTGTACTATTTTTCGAAAACTTATAAATTTTTTGAAAATCATTGTCAAGTTTATAACTTTCTTCAATATTTCATCATTTTATAACTTGAAGTACAAAAATCTTGCACTAAAAACTCGTTTTTGGATTGCTTTCATTGAAAAACAAAGTTTTGCAAATTTTTGAAATCCTTCATTGCCTTATTTTCGAAATCGTGTGATTTTGCTCTCTTTCGACTTACGGATTGTGAACTCAGTCTTTTCTCTCTTGTATAAGGAAGAAAAGTACTTCGACTTTTGGTTTACTTTCGAAATTGTATAATTTCGAAAGTGAGTTGGTGTGTTTTGCGAAATTGATTTTTTCAAAATCACAAGGTTTTCGAAACTTGTTCTTAGTTCTCGAAATCTAAAGATTTTCAAAATTACACTTATTTTCGAGAAACTTTATTTCAAAATCTCAATACTTTCGAAAACTTAATATTTCGAAATCCTTGAGCAACAATTTTTTCGCAAACCTCATAAGTCAAGTTTTTGCAATCTCAAGTTCTGTGACAAAGTTTCGAAAACATCTACTTGGGCATACTTTTCGAGATTTGGCAAAACTATACCTTCTACAAGATCCATCCTTTCACACAAGTGTTTCATAATGTCTCAACCACCGTATTACAACTTTAACAATCCTCAGCAACATCAGTATCAACAGTATCATCAGCAACAACAACAGTATCAACAATCACCAAAATATTATCATCAACCGGTTTACTCACAACAACATAACTTCATGCAACAAATGGTTCCAATACAACAATCTTATCCGATGTCACAACAACAAAGCCCACTTCCACCAAAACCTACTCATTGGTTTGACAGGATGTGTGAAGTCATTTCAACTCAACAATCCAGACACGAAGCAGGCTCTCCTGACACCCCACCAATGCTAACACCGGGTAATTATATTCAATGGGCAAGTCGATTCTTAAGGTTTATTGAGCTCAAGAAACACACTGGTAAGTACATGAAACAAGTTATCCTTGAAGGACCATTTCCTTGGCCTGTTAAGTACGTTGGCGATGACCTACAGGCTGATCCTCCGGTAGCTCCAACTGCTGTGCGTGTTCCTGAGTCTCAACTTACTGAGGAACAAAAACACCATCGTGAAGCAGATGAAATTGCTATTTCTTACATACTTCAAGGCATACCAAATATCATATTCAGAAGTGTTGATGCTCAAACAAGTGCAAAAGCTATATGGGAACACGTCCATCTACTGATGCAAGGCACACAACTGAACAAGGAAGACATGGAATCTAAACTTTACTTGGAATACACTAACATCGTGATCGAACCAGGGGAATCTCTTGAGTCTTACTTTCATCGTTTCACTAATGTCGTCAATGATTTAGAGAGACATGATATAACTCTTCCAAGAATCGCTGTCAATACAAAGTTTGTTAGTAGTCTAGGTCCTGAGTGGCAAAAGTATGTGACATTTGTGAGACAAGCCAAGAATCTTCATAGGGATCCATATGGATTGTTGTACGACTATCTCAAGCACTATGAGTCTGAAGTTGAAAAAGACAAACTCGCTCGAGGAGGATACATATCACCACCTACCTCTAATCCCCTTGCACTCGTTGCTCAAACTCCTGCTTCACATCCTCCGTTGTCTAATCATACTTATGATCAGGAACAGAAGTATTTTAGTCACCAACATCCTCCTGCTTCTCAAAACGCTTCTAATCAATTTGCTCCATATGACAACAATGATAGCATGTATTACTCTAATCAGTTTGAAGATGATGATGATGACGTCAATACATTGAATCAAGGACTTGCTCTTGTTGCTCGTGCTTTTAGCAAATTCTCCAAAAAAACCAACAACCGTCTTCGTTCTTCATCGAATACAAGAAACCAGGCTGTCATTCAAGATGGTCGAGTTGAGATTCAGAATCGTAATTCAGGACGTTCAGGTGGGTATACTGGAAATTCTGGCTATGGACAAAGAGTTAACAACAATGAGGGATTAAGAAACAATTCAGGTGCTCCTCAGCGAAGTAATGACAATGCTGCTAGTAACAACAGTCTCTGGGAATGCGATATGGTGCTACAAAACTGCAACGAAAAAGGTCATATTGCAACTGCATGCCCTCACCCAAGAAAAGGTAGTCAGTTTCACAAGCAGGCATTACTTATGGCTCTCAAAGATGAAAAGGAAGGAACTTTCAATGCTCAAGAGAACAGTTTCTTTGCTAATGCTTACAATGATGATGAAATGGAAGATCTTGAAGCCAATGCAGCTGTGATGCTTATGGCCAACATGCAGGAACATCAGTTGAATGATTCAGGCCCAGTGTTCTCCACTGATGGCTTGTCTCAGGTAAATGACCTAACCATAAGCTCCATACATATTAATGCATCACCCTATGTTTCTGAATCAGATCAGGCGCAAGTTGTTCCTTTTGAAAAATTTTTCTCTTCTCAAGAGGATGAACTATTTGATGATGACACTGTCGTCTCATTTGATGATCCTATTGCGCAAGACGAAAATGACTTTAGTGAACAACATGAACCTCCTTCTGATCCAGCTCCTGACTGTACAGTTACGGCCATACAACTTAATAATCAACTTCTTTCTAATCACATAACGGACATGCAAACTGAAGTTTTGAAAGAAAATGCCAAGTTAAAAAAGGACATTGAATGTTATAAAACGCAGCTTTCAAGTTTTCAATATGTCGTTCATCGTGAACAAAGCTTTGAAAAGTCATTTCAAGAATCATATGTCAAAGAACAAAATCTTCAAAAGCAAATGTATGACATTGTTGAGTCAAACGGTAAAATCGTTTCCAAACTGGAAAATGAAAAACATGATCTTCAAAAACAAGTTGTTCAACTCCAACAGGAACTTTCAAAAACACGTAAAGAGGTGATAACTTGCAAACAGGAATTTTTTGAACATAAAGTGCAAAAACGTGAAAAAGAAAGCTCTTTACTTGATGATAATATCGCTCTCGAAAGTCAAATTAAAGATTTTCAAAACATCGTTTATAAACATGGGGAATCTGTAACGACAATTCAAAAGTTTTCTTTAAAACCAAGACCATGTAAAGGTTTTGGCCTCGGCGATTACAGATCCTCTTTTCTTCGCACTGTGTTCAAAACAAATCCTAAGCTGTACAGTATGGACCAATTGATGGATAACAATGTTGTGCGTGTTATTGTACATGATACTGAGGAAGAATACGAACTTGAAGAGCAGAGTCGATAAAAAATGAGTCATGTTGAATTTTGCAAACCATATGATTACTCAAAAGCTCCTCACATTTCTAAATCTTTTGTTCCATCAAGAGAAATACCTGAGAAATCATGGTATGTTATTGAGTCTTATGTTTCATCTTCCAATGGAGCTCCTGTCAAACCCGTGGCACAAGTAAATGGTCCATTACCTTCTTCTGGTCATGTGACACCATTACCAACATGCTGTAAAGTTTTAGACTATTTTCAAACATTCATGAAAGGCATCGATACGTTGGAAAACGTCATTGAACAACATTCTGAAATTACAGTTCATACTTTTCAATCAGCTTACGAGCGGGAAAAGCAAGATATTTTTAAAAAACAAATTCTGCCTTTAGTTCAAAATTTGCGTTATTGTGCTACTCGTTGGGAACAGGAACTTCAAAAGGAAGTTAAAGATATGAAAGAAATTTTCGCTCTTAATGAAAATGCAATTTTGGTTCAACAAAGCAAAAACCAATTTTTGAAAGAAGATACTGATCGACTCTTGGAACAACTTCTTCAGGCTGATTTTCATAGTTCTCTCATGAATGAACTCCATTTTTCCAGCAATACTGAATTATTTGCTGAGTACTGTGCTGAACTTGTTTCGTTGAGGTCACAAAATGAATCATTGAAACATCAAAATGAAACATTGCGTCAAAACAGTGATGATGTGATAAACAAACTTTCAAACGAAATTTGTCAACTTAAACATAAGATTGATTGGTGTCAAGCTCAAAGTATTGAAACTGAATTGCAATTATGTGCCAAACATGTGTCTCGTAAAAACAAATGTCGTCTACGTAAAAATGTAATTGCAGAGTTAACAAATGAAATTGCGGAGTTAAAAATTGAAAACGCCGAATGGCAACAAAACCGCGATGACATTCGTTATTGTAATGGTTTACTTGAGTCTGATATTCAGGACAAAAAACACATCATCATTGATTTGAAAGAGAAAATTAAGCTACTTCAAAAAGGAAAGTTCATTGACACCACTGTGATTGCACCAGGAAGGTTTCAAATAGACATAACAGATAAGGGTAAGCATATTAAGAGTTCTAATGTTAGCTCTTCCACTTCCACAGGTCTAGTTTCCCCTAAGAGCGTTAGAAGCCCAAAGCCAAAAAGAGTTAAGAAGACTAAAAAGAGTAGGCTCTCGCAACAAAAAAGTGGAACACTAGAAGTGCAAGAAGTAGAAGACCACCTTAGGAACTCGAATAAAACTAATGTTGCATCTGATTTAGATTCTAATCTGGCAAATTGTAATCCAAATCTTAATGTAACGAATGCTGAACCTTCAAATGTTTTGAATATTAATGCATCTTGTGTGTTTTGTCGTAAAAGTGTGTTATCTGGTGATCATACCAAATGTGTAGCTAATAATCTCTTACACCGCAAAAAGAAACGTAGATTCGGCTCTTCTTCTAGGTCCACTAATGCTTCTAAGTCTACCTTAAGAAAAACGCCTACTACAGTTTCTAATTATGTTGTAGTCAACCCACAAGCAGCTATTAACAATTCTAGGAACCCGCCCAAAGCTAGTGCATTCACTAAGAACAAAGCAAAAAATAGTTGGAATTGGCAACGTTGGTTACAATACAAACCAAATTTTAAATGGATTCCTAAATTGTCAAATATTTGCATTTCTAACCAACAGGAAACCACTATTTCTTCAGGTTCCACCCTTACTTCTGTTCCATCTCTGTTGTCCTCTTTTGATGCAGGTGGTTCAGATCGTTCTCTGGATTGTTGATAGCGGTTGCACCCGACATATGACAGGCAATCTCAAACTGTCAAAGAACTTTGTCTCAAAGTTTATTGGAACTGTCAGATTCGGGAATGATCAATATGCTTTAATCATGGGTTACGGAGACTACATGCATGGGAACATTGAAATTAGCAGAGTTTATTATGTTGAAGGCTTGGGTCACAACCTCTTCTCAGTCGGTCAATTTTGTGATGGAGATTTAGAAGTAGCATTTCGCGAGAAAACCTGTTTTGTTCGTGATCTACAAGGAAATGATTTGATGTCTGGCAAACGTGGCACTAACCTTTATACTATTTCAATGTCAGACATGATCGCTTCATCTCCAATCTGTCTTCTATCCAAAGCTGAATCGACTAAATCTTGGTTATGGCACAAACGCCTTTCTCATTTGAATTTCAAAACGATGACTGATCTCGCTCGTCACAAATTAGTTGAAGGCTTTCCAAGATTCCGTTATGCCAAAGATCATCTATGTCCAGCCTGTGAACAAGGAAAAAGTACTCGTGCTCATTTTCCCTCAAAACCTGAACACAGTACTAATCATGTTTTACAATTGCTTCATATGGATTTGTGTGGTCCGATGCGTGTTCAAACAATCAACGGTAAACGCTACATTCTAGTAATTGTGGATGATTACTCTCGCTGGACTTGGGTTTATTTTCTTCGAAGTAAAGATCAAGCTCCTCAAATGATCATCACCTTTCTCACCAAAATACAAGTTCAGCTTCGAAACACTGTCAGAATTGTTCGAACTGACAATGGCACAGAATTTAAGAATCAGACTCTAATATCGTATTTTGAGAAAGTGGGAATTGAACATCAAACATCTATTCCACGCACACCCGAACAGAATGGAGTTGTCGAAAGACGCAACAAAACGTTAGTGGAGGCTGCTCGAACGATGTTAATCAATGCTCAATTACCAGATTACTTATGGGCAGAAGCTGTTTCAACCGCCTGTTACACTCAAAACCGTTGCATGATCACAAAACGCCACAACAAAACCCCATATCAGATTGTTCACAAAAGGAAACCAAACATCAGTCACTTTCATGTCTTCGGTGCTTTATGCTACCCAGTCAATGATCGTGATGATCTAGGTAAACTTAAAGCAAAGGCTGACATTGGAGTATTCATAGGTTACTATGAAAATTCTAAAGGCTATCGGATCTGGAATCGTCGTACTCGGGAAATTCAAGAAACTATTCATGCTAATTTTGATGAACTCACTCAAATGGCTTCTGAGCAACACGGCTTAGGACCCGCAACCAACCGTCTTAATTTTCCGGTCTCTTCAGCTGAACCATTGTCACTTTCACGTCAAGAAGTGGAAACCTTGTTTGCTCCATTGTTTGATGATACGCCTGTTAACCGTCCACCTGAGGCCACACCAAATTCCGCTGCAAACCTTGATCAACATCAAGTACCTGATACACCTCAACAAACAACAACTACTGTTGGAAGAGACGGTCCTCTAGTCATATCACCTACAACAATAGAACAAACCGGGTCCAACTCACGACAATCAGCTGGAAATTCCATACCTTTATCAGTTCCACAACCCGCAGAGCATGACCCAGAACCATTCTTTAATCCATTTGCAAATGCTCAACCTGTCCCCGACATTGCTGAGTCATCTACACACAACATGGGTCCTGCTCACTTGCGAGATACTTATCAACTTCATCCTTCGACACACAAATGGACTAGAGATCACCCCTTAGTTCAAATTATTGACCATCCAGATGCACCTATCATGACAAGACAACACCTTCACACAGACAGTGAAACTTGCATTTATGCACTCACAGTTTGTGAAACCGTACCCAAAAATGTCAAAGAAGCAATGACTTATGAAAACTGGATTGAGTCTATGCAAGAAGAATTTGAAACCTTTCAAAGACTAGAAGTATGGGAATTGGTTGAAAAACCTGAAGGCATCATCGTCATTGGTTTAAAATGGATCTGGAAAAACAAACTGGATGCAGAAGGCACAGTCATACGCAACAAATCACGCTTGGTAGCAAAAGGTTATTCTCAAGAAGAAGGTATCGATTTTGAAGAATCATTTGCTCCTGTGGCTAGACTTGAAGCTGTGCGGATGTTCTTAGCATTTGCTGCTCATCGGAATATGATTGTTTACCAAATGGACGTGAAAACGGCTTTTCTGAACGGTCAACTCCGAGAAGTGGTTTATGTCAGTCAACCTGAAGGATTCGTTGATCCAGAACGTCCCAATCATGTCTACAAGCTTAAGAAGTCTCTCTACGGTCTTAAGCAATCCCCCAGGGCATGGTATGACAAGCTTTCTAAATTTCTGTTGGCTAATGATTTTACTCTAGGCTCGGTGGATCCAACATTGTTTACAAAAACCTATGGGATGGACTTATTAATTGTTCAAGTTTATGTCGATGACATTATTTTTGCTTCGACCAACAAAAATTACTCAATGGATTTTGCAAAATTAATGACAGATAACTTTGAAATGTCCATGATGGGTGAACTTACGTTCTTTCTAGGACTACAAGTTCATCAATCACCCCGTGGAATTTTTCTAAATCAGTCCAAATATGCTCTTGAGATTTTAAAGAAACATGGTATGCAAAGTAGTGATACTATGAATACACCGATGGCCAACTCCACTAAACTAGATGCTGATTTACATGGGACTCCAGTTGACCCTACCAAATACCGAAGTATTATTGGGTCCCTCATGTATCTCACATCCAGTAGACCTGATATTGTATTTGCTGTGTTTATGTGTTCTCGCTATCAGGCTAATCCAACTGAAAAACACCTCAATGAGGCAAAAAGAATCCTTCGATACATAAAGGGAACCATCCATTTGGGGATCTGGTATCCGAAGGATTCTGGTTTTGAACTAATAGCTTTTTCAGATGCTGACCATGCAGGATGCTTAGACTCGCGAAAAAGTACATCAGGTGGCTTACAGTTTCTTGGAGATAAACTTGTGTCTTGGCAATCAAAGAAGCAGGATTGCACATCACTATCATCTACCGAATCTGAATACGTAGCTATGTCTGCTTGTTGCGCTCAAGTCATTTGGATGAGATCACAACTTAAAGACTATGGCTACTTATTCAACAAGATTCCGATTTACTGCGATTCTAAGAGTGCTATTGCAATCTCCTGCAACACAGTTCATCATTGCAAATCCAAACACATTGATCTCCGATACCATTTCATCAAAGAGCATGTCAAGAAGGGTACAGTTGAGTTATATTTTGTGGCACTGAGTACCAATTAGCGGACTTACTTACAAAACCTTTAGCTCCATCGAGGTTTGCAAGTCTAGTTCACCAAATTGGTATGCGATGTTTGACACCATTTGACTTACAAAAGTTTTTAAAACAAAAGTAAAGTATCAAACATCAATTATTTTACTATCTTTGTAAAATAAATATTAAACTTCAAAAAACACAAAAATATTATTTTTCTCTTTATCATTTATCAAAAAAAAATGCAAGTATCTCGCTCTTTTTCAACACTTTGACTGCTTACAAGTGTTGAGGGGGAGATTCGCCCAAAATTTTATAAATTTTTTCCAAAAACGATATACTTTCATATTACCTTTGATGCGGTAAGTTAAGTTGTTTCGGGATTTCATTTCCTTTTCTATATATGGTCTTGTAAGTTAGAATCTCTTTGTGTCCTTGTTTAGTTTTAACATTAGGACTTATGTTGCAAAATGGATAGTTAGGGGACTAATAGTGTCTAGTTTCAAAAGTTTTTATCATAACACAAACAAACCCCCCCCCCCCCCCGTTTCTTTTTTCTTTTCTTTATAACTCATAAAACCATAAACCCTTAAACCCTTTCTCCTTAATCCATGGCCACAATTCATTCGAACAATCCGTGCTATCAAAATTCAAACCGTAAGTTTCTACATGATCCTTAGATGATTTCTAACATGGGTTTTTGATTAATCACAAAGTTAATGGCTTGATGTCACGAATTTGCGATTTAAAAGTTAGGGTTTATATAATTTCAGGATCATGCTATTCGTGTTTAGAAGGTTAATTAATGATAGGGGTTTTGTGCTATAATATGTTTCCATCCTCTCTATCACGTTTAATCTTAGTTTAACACACGATTGTGTGAATTTCGATACCTAGGGTTTGATACGAATTGGGTTTTCTTGAGTTGTTGTTTGTTTTTGTGTTTTTCTTGGTGGGATATGATATTTTGTGTATGAGTATCATGGTTATGCTTATTAATTAGATTTACTTCCTAGTATGCATGATTCTCGATAACTTAGGGCTTCGTTCTTTGTGGGTTCTCTCGTTGTGTGTTCATGTGAGCTTACTTGGTGTGCTAATATGCTTCTATTATATGCTTGTGATGTACGAGAACTTCTTATCCTCATTTGATTCACGATTTTGACTTTTATCAAGAACATGTTCTTGATACATTTTCGAAATCACCTTATTCGAATGGATAGACTGTTTCTAATCATTGCATAACATGTTCTACAACAGGTCTCATCACTTGGAATACATTGTATCACTAAGAAACGTACGTGGGCATTATTTCGAAATTCTTGTATAAGAATTTTTGAGAAAATCTCTTTCGCAATCATGTCTGAAGAATTTCGCAATCACAAGTTTTTCGAGAAATTTCAAAATGTTGTATTTTTCTCGAAAATGCTCATTTCGTCATCTTCTCGAAAATATTTGTGTGTTTGCGAAAATATCTCAACCATTGCCATACTTTTCGAAATCCTCATAATTGCAAATTTTTCGAAATCCCTTATAACATGTATTCTCGAAATTTTCTTTCTAGTGATCTGTTCTCGATAAATTTTTTATCGAGATCACACTTGAAGTTTTTTTCGAAAATACTTATTATACAGGATTGCAAAAAAATTGTTACTTTATGACTGTCTTTTGAAATTATTGGCATTTGTGACTAGGTTTGCGAAAAATTGGTCAGAATTGCATTATTTTTGAAATTACTAACTATGTTATATCTTGTACTTCAAATGTATCATTTCGAAAACTATGTGATTATGTAATTTCGAAAACGTGTTTTAAGTGACAATGTGATTATGGATTCCAGTCATGTATAATATGATGTGTTATGATTTATTCCTTGTGCATATGTATTTCTAAGCTCACATGCTATTATTGAACCATACGTGATTACATAATTCTAAATGCTTATTCATATTCAAACATTGCAACCGTGCTAACTCGTAACAAATCTCGATGTTCTGTTTATGATCATGCTTTTCAGAATAACATGGCTGAACACAACGAGAACGTCCCTGAACAAGCTCTTCCATTACTCACCATGGATGACATCACTCCCGAAAACTACAATGTTACGATTGGCAACAACAATCCACGAGTTGATTTCGACAAGTTAAGAATTACTGAGAACTCGTGCAGGATTGTCAAAGATATTCTACTTGCACATCCATGCAAACATCTGCTCATCTGTTCTACTTCAGTTCCTCTGTTTTACCTTCATCAGTTTTGGCTTACGGCTAAGGCAAATTTGGATGATGAGTCTTTCACTGTTACATTGGATCGCCAAGTCTACACTGTAGATCACGACGTTCTTCATACAGTCCTTCTCCTGCCTCAAACTGACAATGAATTTGCTCCAATACTACCTGAACTGGACCTTCTTGACTTCTTTGTTGAGTTGGGATATGATGTTGATGACGATATACCTCTAGTCAAACATTCCCGATTCAATGCCAAGAATATCCCTCAGCCTTGGAGAACATTCTGTCTGTTGGTTGTAAGATCAATATCAGGAAGAAAGAGTGGTCATGAACATCCTAGGCTTGAACATTTGCAAACATTTTGGGGAATGGTGACTTTGACACCTATTGACTTTGAAGTTCCAATCATGAACGATATAGTCTACAGCATTCAAACCGAACGTGTAAAGACTATGATCCCGTTCACAAGATTCACCAAGCTTCTCATAGAACATTTCTGCAAAGACACACCAGAATTTATCAAGAGGATGGCAGATCCTAATGAGCCGAAGCACCTCTTCGAGGACGACTTCACCACCTCATTCATCAAGACGACCACTTCCTCTACCAAGATCAAAGGAATGAGGCTTCCAGAATACCTTCTTGATGACAAGATCAAGAAAAGTCTGAACTACAAATACTATGATGATGCTTACAAAGGGGTACAGGAAGAAGCTACTATACAGACTCGAAGCAAAGGAGGTGTGAAGTCTGGGAGTACTACAAGCACCACTGGCTCACCTCAGACTAAGTCTAAGGCTGCTCCCAAGAAAAAACCATCAGCAACACCCAAGAGTTCCGCCAAACCTAAACCAACATCCAAACCTAAGCCTGCAACCAAGCCAAAGAAGAAGGTACATCCAGAGTACATTCTTCGAGATGAACCTACACCTCCACCTTCTGACAGCGAATCTGAGTTCGACACGGAATCTGAAGAAGAAGAACCAGATTATGAACTGAGAGTAAGAGCACCTGAAGAAGGATTCCCTGCTACAGAGATCGCTATACAACAAAGTCTTGAAACTTATGAAGAAGAGACAAGAAAAAGGAAAGGGTTCACTATTAATGAGCCTAATGATGATGATGAAGACGAACCAATCGTTGAACAGTTGGTCGATAAACGCAAACTGAAAAGTATAGTTGTCGACACCCGAGCTGAAGAAAAGCAACTTCGCAAAGAACAAAGGAAAGCAGTTCTCGAAAGCCGACTTATGTCCCAACCTCCAACACCACCACCTATCGATCAGTCAGAGCATGAAGGAGCTACAAGCAGCATGATTCCTCCTGTTGTGTCCACTACGTTAGAATCAGCTCCACAGCCTGATGACACCGTTAATGATACAGACGATACAGGAGATGTCAATATGACTGAGACTGCTAATGTAGAGGAGAATGTTGGCGGACAAGAGAATATTGCTACGGATCAGGAACATGAATACCTCATTACTCCAGAGTTTCTTGCACGAGAAGCAGAGGAAGCAGAGGAACGTCGAAGAAAAGAAAACGAAGAGAAGAACGCGTTCGACACCAACATATTTCTTAAGTCATCTTCTCAGCAGACTTTCTCAGCACAACCTCCACCTCCTCAAGACTCTCCACCAAAGGATCCGACTCCTCCTGCTTCTTCTTCAAACTCTCACAACGAGTCATCATCCGAATCATCACCTGAGCATTCATCTCCCACACCTTCCAAAACCGCATCAAAGCAGCATTCAATCAATGAATCGAAACAACCAGTTGATCTTCAGGAACAAGTCAACAAACTTACCAACATGGTTACCGGTCTTACCAAACAAGTTGAAGATTTTCAGGAGTCAAAGCAGCTGATCGATAAGTTCTTGAACTCTGATTACACAGGATTTATAAGGACTGTCACACAAGACTTTCTCACTGAAAATCTAGTTGAGATGATCACTCCTGAAGTAGCAAACCTTCTTGAACCAATCAAGGACAACTTAGATCACAGAATCAGAAGTGTCGTTAGAAAAATGTTGTCAACAACACCATTCACGCTTCACACTGCAAAAGCTTCTACTGCAGCTCCTGAATTATCCTTCAATGAAATGCTTGCTAAACTCTTCTACAATGTTGCCTCCAAAACCACACAGACTACTGAAGAAAAAGCACTTGTTGATGCTATGGCGGCTTACATATCCAAAGAGTCATGCAAAGATGCAGCTGGAACCCTGAAAAGGTCAAGAAAAGATGACGACCCTGACCCAAACTCAAAAGGCAAGAAACCTAAGTCTGCAACCAGTCCCTCATCTTCTCTACAACCACGAAAGGACTCCACTTCTCCTGGAAATCAACAACACCCCTCTGCTACCGGTCAAGGTCCAACTGAAAAACAAGATACTTTCATGGAAACTACTGATGACTACCAAGGTCAACCTGACACCGATTACCGTGCTTCACCTATTCACGATTCTCATGCTGGACCATCGTCACCATCCAAGGCTAAAGACAAAGATGCTACATCTAAGTCCAAGAAATCAAAGAAGAAAAGACGTCATTCATGGCTCGACAATGATGACACTCCTCAGAATGATTGGTTGACAGAAATGGTTCAAGCTCAACCTCCTCTCGAAGAAGAAGAACCCCTTCCTGGTAACACTTTACAGTTCACCCAAGTCATAATGAAGGATCTTCAGATCAACAAACTCACAAAGACGGAGCTTAGAAGAATCAATAGGGATGCACAAGAATTTCTTAAGTCCAGATCCGGAAACAAAGTGGAATACGAGTATCACATGCAGAATATAGCTAGTGCAATGTCCGCCAATTTTGACTGGCTAAATCCTGAAGTGAATATCGATCTCAGTTCCAAAAACCATGAAAAGCCTTACTTCACTGATGGACTAAACCATTACCTTTGAAAGGATTTCCAAACAAACCCAAGATACCTTACAGCTTCTTCTTCAACAAAGATCTTCGTAACATCCAACTCAACCAAGAGACATCCAAGACGAAATATGCTTCCTCACTCACTATCTCAGTACTAGCCGCAAGATACGAAATTCCTGCCATTGAAGAGACCACTCGAATTTTCAGCAACTCCATCGTAGCTTATGACAGAGATGCTCTACACGGAATTCAACACTGGCCAGAACGTCGTCGTCTCGGTTATACCTGCAGATTAGGAGAGAAATCATTGGAAAATGTGAAGCAGAAATCTAAGATCATCGCTATCTTGGAGATTCAAGAGTCACAACGATTTAACTACATATTCATGCGTGAAATTGTTGTTAAACGACAAGATGAAAAGAAGTATAAGTTCTCCGAAGCAGACTTTCCAGACCTTAATCTCAATGACATCGAAGACATGTATCTCGAAAAGGTTCAAGGAAGAATGCGTGGATTCGATAGAGAAGTACAATACAACTTCATGGCATCACTACTTCTATACATCCGACGATTGATAGTTCAAGAAAGAGTGGAAGATCTTCAGCTTGGAGTGGAAAGTTACCAACAGAAGATCAATTTGACAAAGCCGCAATTCACATTTGATGGAATCTATCAAACGCCACAGTTTACTCTCAACCAAGAACCTTTTGGTTTCACCTACATCAACAGCAAAAAGCTACAAAGCTTCATGAGGTTCGATGAGGTACACAAATTCTGTGATGTTACACTCAAATCCGTTCGTGATGGGCTTGTCAAAAGGTTGAATGATGATCGCCGAAAGATAGCAAAGGGGGAACAACCTAGATGGAAATCCAGCTCAAGAAGACAAGTTCGTAACTTTGTCTTAAAGATTGAAGAAAGGTTATTTCGACGGGAACAGATCAGACGACTGGAAAGCTATATCGGTGTCAGACCATCGTTTCCTATCAGAAACTTCGAAAGACCAGAACCTAAGTTCACTGACTTTGATGCTCCACTTCTTGACGAAGATTAACTTGGTACATTTGGTTATTCACTTTTCAATATCAATTGTCTCATTTGATTGAATTATTTTCATAATGGCTTGTGCACACATTACAGTGTACAACCCGTTCTTGTAAAGAAAGGACCCTGAGGTACGTATCAGTGCCTCAATCCTAATATAAGGAGCGAAGGCTTCTTACTTTTGAGTAGAGTTAATCAAACATTTTCTGATTTTCATAACTCTGCTCAAAAGACAAGTATTTCACCTCAATGAGTATTCACTTATTGAGGGGGAGCACTTGGAAAATTCATCGTTTCAAATACCAAAAAGTTCTTGTTGATATCTCCCCGTAAGACTCAAAAAGCATATTTTAATCAAAAGTTTATCAAAAACAACATCTCATATGCTATTTTTGAGGGGGAGAAAAAGTGAATGTGATTAAAATATGAAAGTTCTAAGTTGCTTTAAGTCAAATCTCATGCGAGCTAGACTCATAATTGACCCAAGAATTGACGAAACATAAAAGTTAGTAATCTTGAAAAGACTTATCTTCGACGGGTAATAACATCAAGTTAGTTACTAGAGCTAGTTGTCGCCTAAAAGCTGACAATGGAACTCTTTAACTAGCCACGTAAGCGTGTCTCGAAAAGGATTTGTCTAAGTAGAAATGTACCGTTTCGAGAAACTTTCTGTGGATTTGACCAGGCCGGGTAATAACTTCAAGCTACTCTAACTAGTGATGTAAGCGTGTCTCGAATCGGTCAGGTTCACTGAAAGTGGATCAATTCAAAAAGAGCTTGTTCCTCCCGCATGTGCAAATTTATTTAAACACTTATGAGCACATGTGAAGGGGGAGCCCTTCTAAAGTAAACACAAAACTCTCAAAGTGTTAAACAAAATGTTTGATTATCACAAACACTTTGAGAGATTTTCAATCAAAGGTTTCTTGGCTATTGTCGGATAATTTTGGAGTTATAAGGTGATTAAGATAGGAAATTCAGTCCTATGATCCGCCAGAGCCGGAGGGATCTACCCAAGGACATCACCAATAGTTAGAATTAGAAGTCCTTAGGTATGATACGATAAAAGGAGAAAAGAATGAAAGGGAAAGAAGGAGTTGAAGAATTAAAAAGAAAAGTAAAGAAAAGGGTGAAAAGAAATAGCCCTCCATATGTTCAACCTTAGGGCAGACACCGGGTTCAACTCATATGCTACTGGTTGTTGCTAAGGCGACACCGGTATTGAAGATAAAGTCGTCATGGACCCAGTGACGCAATGCACATAACCTTCTTAACCACTCAAGTTCTCTTAAAAGAGCTTGTTTCATTCTCACGGGGAACCGATGTAATCTATCGACTAATCTCTTAGAGATGGTTGATATTGAAGTAGGAGACCCCTCCCTAGTCTCCGCATAGGAAACCTAAGTGTGCACTTTTCGAGTCTAGAGCCATGAGATACATCAAAGATCTCTTAGGAACACTTAGTATTTCTACAACTGGTGTTCTACATCAATGGACACTAGCTGTAAATTATCGAGTCCTTCACAGATCTTAGCAATCTGCCGAGAATGTTTATGAGAGAATTTACATAAGTATTTCTCAATGATTGAACAGAAATCCTGCCAGGGTCAACATCAAACAACCCTGATAGCAGGTCACTTCGGTAACTCCTTGTGGGTTACGCTTAGTGTTTGCGGTGGTTTCTTAGCGGTCTACAGTCGTGGAGTGATCCCCAGCGACTCACCCAGTCATTGAGCTACTTAGTAGGTCTCGTAAGCTCCTTCAGGAGTATCTGACATGGGAACGGCCTTGATAAGGGTTAGAAGGAGTCTTCACAATATGCTGTTGACGATCTCTAATTCCTTATCTGTAAGTACCGGATGTTTTATTGCTAACTGTTTACATGCAGGGTTACATCATCTCCATGGCGACGGATTCCACATGCTCATACATGCATCTTGAAGTCATCAAAATCTCCCTCAAAGATCAAAGCTACACAAAGTTCAAAGAAAGATTCTACGCCAAAAAGAAGAATCTACAAAGTATAAAGACTAAAGATCTTAAGTGAAAGAAAGGGACTATATGCATGTATAAATCAGAATTCAAAGATGTATGAGCATGTCGGAATGGCGGACTACCACCACAGATGCGGAAGTGACGAAAGGCAGACAACTTCATTATTTGATCACTATCACAACAACAATGAACAAAGCACAAAGAACGATGAATGATTCTTATCTCATTGTTATTGAAAGACGTCTCAAGCTATGAAAGTCAAAGATGAAGAAATGACAAAGACGTCAAGCAACCATGATGACCGACCCTTAGGGGGAGATTGTTGGGATCATAGTTTTCACTATTTTATCAAGTCTCGGTCATTTGTAATAATAGGTTGCTTAAGTTACTAGTTACTTTCATTTATGTTATGTTATAAGTTTTCTAAGCTTAAGCTATTGAGTCCATGGGCCTTATAGCCCATACGAAATCCATGTAGGGAGGACTAGGAGTGTTGCCCTAGCTCCTCACCTATAAATAGATGTCTTAGGCTAATGTAAAACTTGGTTGTTTATTTGAAATCATAAGGAAACTCTTGCTCTTATCATTCTCTTATTCAAATATTCATCCCATCCTTATATCTATCTCATTCTTGTTTATGTGAAATCAATATGGTGACTTAACACTTATAATGCACAATGGACCTCATAATCAAAGTTGGAGCCTTTTATTGAGGTTTGGGAAGATAGTAGGCTTGGAATTAGTTAAGATCTTTAGTTTAGTCTCCAGAAATACTTAAAACTTGCACGAAATGCCAATCCGATTAATCACCGGTTAATCCCGCCTAGACCGATTAATCCCTACAAGGTAGTCGACCGCCCGACTACCGATTCATGATTTTTGCAATCTTGCTCCGTATAAAACTAGTTATGAGAAACCTATTATTAGTATCTAGGGCTGTAAACGAACCGGACGAACACGAACGAAGCCTTGTTCATATTTGTTTATTTAAATTTAACCGGACAAATAAATAGACACGAGCGCTTAAATGGACGAATTTTCTTGTTCATGTTCGTTTATTAAAAAAATAAGTTGTTCATGTTCGTTCATATAATAAACGAACATAAATGAACGTAGAAAAACAAACATAAACTTTATTAAATTATGCATACTACTTTGCTTTATAAGTGTTTAGTTTTTAAAGCATATAATTAAAATTTATGATATACAAACATAAACAAATAAGTAAATATAAACGAACGTTAATAAACTCATAATCG